>CAXIWF010002286.1:0-66334 GCA_964036045.1 Eutreptiella sp. 'Long Island Sound 2002' | reverse complement strand
CTCCTTGGGGAAAGATGTGGGCCAGCCTCCGTGTTGCGCCCATGCCTTCGTCACTTGCTGTCGAGCGTGGCGTAGGGCGTCTTGGGGGCGCGGGAGGTGCAGGGCTTGGTACCCGATGGCGGCGTTGAGCACCGCTTCCATGAAGTACGCCAGGCCCTGCGTAGACAGGAGTCTCCCTGGCAATTTGGGGTAGCCGGGCAAGGCGCTCTTCCAGCTTGCTTGAGAGTGTGATGTGGTGGTGCTGCGTGGCCTGTGTGACTCCCAGGTGGACTGTTGTGTCTTCCAGGTGTAGGGGTTCGCCTTTCTGGATGTGGGGGGTGGGGGTCCTGGCGTCGGCCAGCCAGACCGATTTGCGGGGGTGCACTAGGAGCTGGTGGGTGTCCAGGTAGGTTGTGGTGAGTTGGAGAATGGCGGCCATTGCTCGGTGGTCGTTGGTAGCCCTGCGTTCTCAGGGTCGCGGTGGCGGGTGGCCGTAGTTAGGAGGTTGTCGTCCACGAAGTTGATGAGGGGGGACCGTAGCGGGTATGGGGCGTACCCCGGGTATACCCGTGCTACCTCGAATGCCAGTGGTAGGGTGACAAGGCGGTAGAGGAAGGGGCCTTCTGCGCCTCCCTGGGGGACCCCGCTGTCTGTGCTGGTCCAGGGGGTCAGGCCTGCGGCTGTGATGATGGCGTAGAGTCGGGTCTGAATGTACCCGGTCATGAAGGATAGGAATGGGAGGCCCATGGCATCCCATACCTCCGTGAGGAGCCGGTGTGGGGCGTGGGGGAACGCGCCTTGGACATCGAGGGAGGTGATAATCATCTCGTAGGGGTTCACGTCCAGTGCGGTGTCCTGGAGGAAGATAGCCTTGTGGGGGGACCTGCCGGCGATGGCTCCCCACATGCTGGCGGGCACGTGGGCGAAGACCGCCGGCGCGATGCGGCCTAGGATGAGCGTCCACACCAGCTTGACCTCGGTGGTGGCGCAGACTATGGGCCGCCAGTTCCCCGGCTGCGCCCAGTCCTCCTTTTTGTAGAGGGGGCGGAACAGGTTGGCCCACTCAGGGGAGATGGGCGTGGCGCCCGTGACGATGTCCCACAGGCGGGCTGCCAGGCGGCGTTTGACGGGCAGGGTGAGGCGTTGGTACGCTTCCGCCAGCAAATCGTCAACGCCGGGCACGACCCCCTTCTTCAGGCGGTCTAGGGCGCGTTGCAGTTCTGAGATGCTGAAGGGGTCGTGTTCGATGGCGCGCCGCTGTTCCCGGTTGAAGAGCCTGGGCACATGCTCGCGGATGGTGTTTCTGGTGTGGGGGTCGAGCTCGGAGAATGCGTCCCCGTGTTGTGCCTGGAAGCTGTCCAGGACTGCCTGGAGGACGGCGTCGGGGTCATTGGTGAGGCCTCCCTCGGGGGTGCGCACCGCGTGGATGGTACGGCGCCCCGTGTCGTCCAGGATGCGGCTGATGTACCGCAGGGACTGGTACAGCGTGTCGTTTCTGCCGTATCTTTCGCTTTCCTGGGCTGCGGCCGCTATGCGGTGGGCGTGCCATTCCTGGAGTTGGTGGCGGCAGGTGGTGGGGAGCGCACGGAGGTGGTCGTCCCGGTCTTGTGCCTCTGGTGTGCTGGGGCGTAGCAGGGTGGCGAGTTCCTCTTTCGTGGTCCAGATGTCATGGACGAGTTGTTGGAGGGTGAGGTCTGGTGGTGCTCCCGCGTGGCTGGTGTCACGCTCCATGCCGCATGCTTGTGCCGCCCGGCGCATGGCGGTGGTGAGTGTCAGTGCATCCGAGCGGCGCAGGATGGCGTGTAGGGCCCTGTTATACCTGTGCCAGGCGCCGTGGTCGTCCTCGGCCGGGAACTGCAGTGTGGCCGGGAGGGTGTCGTCTGGCAGGGTGGCCGCGGGTGGGGGTAGGTTGGGGATGATGAGGTCGATGTAGAGGGGTCGGTGGCCCGTGCCTGTGGGCGGGAGGTCCCCGTAGGCTGCTTCGTGGATGCGCACTGTGGTTGGGTCCCCGTAGCACGTGTTGATGCGGGATGGGTGGGTGCCGGCTTGGTGGGGGTAATGGGAGGGTGTGCCGGTGAGTCCTGCCGTGAAGTCGGTGAGACCCAGTTGGTGCATGGCGTCCCGGACAGCTACGTCGGTGGCTGTGGGTGGGCCGCTGCGGTCGTCGTCCGTGGGGGCGGCGTTTAGGTCGCCGATGATGATGGTGGGTGCCAGGAGGGAGAGTCGGCGGTACCCCAGGCTCAGGGTGTCCAGGAAGTCCTTGGTCTCCTCCCCGAATGGGACGTGCGTAAGTAGCACGTTTAGCTGCCATCCGGGCCCCACGCACTCGTACGCTCCGAGGCGACCATCCACTCCAAGGTCGGGGTGGGCATGCACCGTGACCGACGTCTTGTGGTAGAGGGGCACCCCCCGTTGCCAGTGGGCGTGATATTTGTTCCCCTCCGGGTCCAGGATCGGTGCTGGTTTGGGTTGGTCTGCTCTGCGGAGGGCTTGCTCCAGGAACCCCAGGAGGTCTGCGCCTTGGGGGTGTGGCCCGGGCATGGCTTGCAGTGTGGCGGCCTTGGTGGGGTCATAGGTGACCGCAGGCTCGTTGAGGATGTTGATGCGGGCATGGGCTTCCGCAGGTGCCGGTTTCTGGGGACCGGTAGTTGGGGGGGCGGGCCGTGTCTGGCCCTGGCCCCGTCAGGCGTGGAGGAGGTCGATGACGCCCTGAGCTGCGGGTGCCTTGCGGTTCCGCTTCTGGGGCTGGGGTAGGGCCCATGCATTGTGGACTTCGCCCGTGTACTCGGTGCCGGTGAGGTGCTCCTTGTCGGAGGTGCACACTTGCGTGGGGACCATCTCACGACCGGTTCGGTCTCGCCAGAGTTCGATGGTGCGCCCCACCTTCTTGTCAATGGGGGTGGCCGGGTCCCACTTGACGTGGATCTTGAACCCCTGGTGGTCCCCGGTGACCAGGTACCGGTGATTGACCTCCCCTGCGGCCCATATCCACTTGGAGGGGCCCGCGGCCGTGGCGTACTCGGAGGGCAGCTGCACCCGGGTACCGATGGCGTATTCGGGATACAGAGCAGCGGCTTCCTCTTTGGTCCAGCTCTTCGACTTGACTCTTGGCTTGGGCGCGGGTTTGGCCTGTGCGGGGGCCTTGCGCTTCTGCGCACCTTGGCGGCGCCGGGCAGCGGGTTGTCCCCGTTAGGGAGGTGCGCCCTGTGGCTGCTGTACGGGTGCGTGGCCCACTGCAAACACGGGGTGTTCGCGGGCGGCTGGGACGTCGGGCTTGGACGTGGGGACGGGGTCCTTCAGCTGGAACACTTGCTTGGTCATGAGGCCAAGCACTTCCTCGGCCTCCTGCAGGGCGTCGGGCGGGTCCATGGGCCAGGTGAGGAGCCGGTGCCCGGTGCCTGCCCCGTGGCGGCGCATGTGGGCCGTGTAGCGCGTGGCGTGGTGTGTCAGCGCTGGGGTGCGTACCAGGGGGAGGGGGCCTTCTGGCGCCCCCTGCGCCCAGTAGAGGGCGTAGTGCAGCGCTTCCCTGGCTGCCTCTGGGGCGTGAGGGATGCGTGCGGCCAGTCGCAAGCGGTCCCCTCCGCGTGGTGGGGGCGGGACTTCGTCGTCGGGGGCGTGTGCCGTTGCCCGTCTGACCTTGCGGTGGTCGTCCCATTCCACCGTCCACCAGGTGTCCCAGTGTTTGAGGATGTGGACCTCCGTGGTGGTCGGGGGGGCGTCCATCGCATCCCAGCTGACGAGCTGGATGGGGCGGACTTGGGGGTGGGTCTTTTGGGGGTGCTCGCATGTTGAGGATTTGGTGGATGTCCTCGGCGGTAGGGCCCGTGTCGGGGGCGTCCTGCGCTGCCTGGGCTAGAGGTGGGGAGGGGCGGTCCTCCCAGAGGCGGGAGGCGGACGCCGTGGCGTACATGCCTGCGATCAGGACGTGTTCCGTCAGCCCTTCCACCATAAGGTGGTTTTCCCCCTCCAGGTCTCGGGGGATGGTGGCTTTTGCCTTTAGGGTGAGGAGTGCGATGGCGCGTTTGGGTCCAGGTGTGGCGTGCGTCCGCTCATCTGGCGGGCGTCCGTCGGATGGGGTGTGGGGGGGGCGCTTCTGGAAGGGGGATGGTACCACCGCCAGGTGCTGGACAAGGTGTAGCGGTATGGCGTGGTGGCAGTCTGCTGGGGGCATAAGGTAGGGGTGTGGGTCCCCGGGTATAGTGCCGAGGTATATGCCCCCCCTGTAGGTAGGGGTGGGCAGGGGTTGCTGCAGAGCGCCTGCGCATGGTAGCGCGCACCGGGGGTTGCAGTGGGTGCATTGGGCTTTTATGGGATGCGGTACCACGTACACGGTGAAGGGCCCTACCGCGCGCTGGATGTGGCGGGGGATGATTGTGCGGAGGTCCGCCACCCGTGCCGTGCGGCTTTCGCCATAGTATATCCAGAGGGTGTCCTCCAGTGCCATTTTGGGGCGTAGCTTGCGGGCCAGTAGGTTCAAGGTGCTTTTGTGGGTGGCCTCGGTGACGGTGCCGGGTCCAGCGTTAATGCGTGGGAGCAGGTGGTTTCGGTGGTGTGCCGCGGCCCGTCTGCGGGCTGTGTGGAGGGCGGTGTTGTCGGCAGGAGGGGGCGCGTGCTGGGTGGGCCTTATGCGCGGGGTCGGTGCGACGTGTACTGGATGCTTCGTTGCCGGGTGCAGCTGGTGTTGCGGTGGCTGGAGGCCAGGGTAGGTGGTGAAAGTGTATATGGTGACGGGGGAGCGCTCATGCGTGGCCTGGAGGTAGTAGTGGTCGCGACCCGTGTTGTGGGTCACAATGACGTTTGGCGTTGGTATGTCGTAATGGAGTGCGGTATTGGGGAGTTGTTTGGTGATGCGTGCTGTCGCGTCCCCCGTTTCGGGCGCGGTGTCGTGGGGCACGAGGATGTGGACGGCCCACGCATCGTGGGCAGGGAGGTCGAGGTCCGGTAGGGTGGGATGGATGGGGCGTCCCCGAAAGTGTGCGAACGCTGGGTTGTGGCGTGCCGCCGTTTCTTTGATGATGGACGGTGCCCATTGGGGTGGCGCCCTAACTTGCTGGGCCATGGTGGCGACGGCGTGGGCGATCGCTGTGAGGTTTGGGCCGATGCCAGACTGGTCTGCCGGTGGCTGCAGGCCCCCTTCTGGTGCGGGTCGGTGCCACCATAGGGTGTAGCACTTTTGCGTGTTATCGTGGGGGGTGTGCACGAGGCCCCGGTGGTTGGAGATGGCGGTCTTGAGGGCTTCCGCTGCCTCGCGGTGGAGGGTGCGCATGTAGGCCCAGACCTGGGTGGGGGGGGCCGCCCGGGTGTGGGATTCGGCCGTGGTGGGGGCCGGCTCGAGGGTGTGACTGGTGAGGGAGGGTCTGTGCAGCCCTTCGTGCAGGGAGGCGCACACGTGTGCCCACCTGTCCGCCCATCCCTGTTGGGCGCTTCCTGTGTCTGCCCCTGTGGGCAGTCGCACGATGACCGGGTGCCAGGGGTGTGACCCCGGTACTACGGTGGGGGGTGTGGTGTGCTCGTGAGCGTGCAGCAATACTGCGGTGTCTGTGTTCGACGTCACGTAGTCCTCTCCCTCCGCTGTGTGGACGTTTTCGACGGCGGCCTCTCCCTCTAGGGTGAGGAGGAGGTGTGTGCCGGGGGGCTGCCTGTGCGTCTCCGCTTCCCGGAGCCACAGGTACGTGAGCACCACGTTGCCGGGGAGGATTTCCCCCCACGTGAAGGTGCCTTCGGGTGATGCCCACTGCAGGGGCAGTGTGCGGCGTCCCCGCGAGTTGTTGGTGGCATGGTAGTCGTGGGGGAGGTGACGTTTGGTGAGCCGGTGCATCATGCCTTCGGTGGTGGCTGTGGCAGGGTCCCAATTACATTCCTCCGGGGGGGGTGCGTCTGCGTCGTCCTCCTGGGGCTGGGCTAGCGGCAGCGCCTGTGCATTGGGTGTGGCGTCGGGTAATCCGCTGTGTGTGAGGATGTAGAAGCCCTCGGGGGTGAGTTGGAGGATGATGTCCCACTTCGCCGTCTGCTCTGGGGAGCACTGGTGGGGTCCGTCCTGCGGTCGGTGGAGGGTGACCTGGTGGCCCCATCTCCAGCTGTGGTAGGCGAGGAGGCTGAGGACGGTGTCTTGCTCCGGGTCCTCCACGCTTTCCACGTATGCGGTCATGTCGGTGACGTCTACGGCGTACTCGTCCTCCCATTCTTGTGTGGGGGTGCCTGGAGAGGGGGGGGCGGTGGTGTACCCGTGGAGCCCCGGCCCTGTGACGTCGGGCAGGTCGTGCTCGAGGGACGCCCGGTACTCGGCGGGCCCTTTGCTGGCTTCGTAGGTGGGGTGGTGGCGCCGCACGGCGTTGGACAGGTGCGTCCAGGGCACCCGCTCGCGGGGGGGGGGGGGCACGGGGAGGCATTATGCGGGCTGGGGTCCGCGGGGCCGCTTGCTGCGGGCTCCAGCTCCGGCGGGGTGAGGTCCATATGATGCTCCGCGTCCTCCGTGTGTTGGAGCTCCAGCTCTAGCAGGCTGTCGATGTCCAGGGCCATGGGGTCATCGTGTGTGTTCATGTGTTGGGGTGCTGCTTCATGGCACGGTGGGCGTGTGATGCTGGTGCTCGGGGCACGTGCGGCGGCCGGTGCGGGATCGTGCGCCGGTCTCCGGGGAAGCGCGCTGATTGGCGTGGTTGTGGCGTGTGGCTGCTCGCTGGTGACTGTCCTGGCCGGTGGTGTTGCCCCTGTGTGTGGTTCGGGTTGTGGCCGGTGGTGGGCGTTGAGCTGGCGTGAGGTGTGCGGGGTTTCCAGGGGTGGTGCCGGTGGGGTGGGTTAGGGAGTCGGCGTGGCGCGGCTTTGTTCCTGTGTTGCCGGGCTGTGGTGTCCCATGTCCCCGGATGGGGGAGGGGGGTTCGGTGTGGTATGGTGGTGTTGTGTTGTGTGGTGGCCTTCCCGGTGAGGTGATGACGTTGAGTTGCCATCTGTCCCCAACGATGTCGTAGATGCCTAGCCTCCCTGGGATGCTGAGGTGGTGGACGAGGTGGACGTGGATGCCGGTTTGGGCGTACAGGGGGGTCCCCTTGTGCCAGTAGCATTTGTACGATTTCTGATCCGGGGTATATATGGGGGTGGTTTCTGGGGGGTCGTTGCGTCGTAAGCTTTGTTCCTGGAAGGCGAGGAGGTGGGGAACCCACTCCGGCCCCTGTGCCATCAGGAGCTCCTGGAGGGCGGCTGTGGCGTCCTTGGAGTATGTGACGGCCGGGTGGTTGAGGTTGAGGAGGTTGACGGTGGCCTCGGTGGGGGCGGGCCGGGGCTGTGGAGGCTTGTGTCCTCGGCCCTTGCCCCGTCAGGGAGGGGGACTTTTTGCACTCTGCATCCCCTCAGCCCCCAGGTGCTGGGGTAGGAAGGGGGACTGTGGCCCGGGGACTTTTTGCCTGGTGGTGGGCGCTTCGGTAGGCACGGTTGGGGGGAGGCCTTGGCTCCACTCTGTGGGGAGTTCCCCAGTGTATTTGGTGCCTCTGTGGGCCTTGTTCTCGTCGGTGCAGAGCCGGATTGGGTGGGCGCTGTGGAGCTCCAGGGTGTGGCCTTCTGGCTTGTCTGGGGCGCTGCTGCCTTGGTCTAGCTCCTTTTGGCGGTGCCAGACCACGCGGATCTGTGGCCCCCCGTTGTCCCCCAGGTCGCGGAGGCGGTACTGGATTGTGCCCTCACACCAGATCCAGTCGCCCGTGTGGTCGTTGCGGAAGGGCTGCTGGACCTTCGCGCCTTTTTCGAATCCTGGGTACGCCTCGGGTGGGGGCGGTTCTGGTGGTGGGAGGGAGAATGATGAGGATGCCTGGTCCGGGTGGGGTGGTGGTAATGATGGCAGGGAGGATGACGAGGATGCTTGGTCCGGGTTTGCCGGGTGGGTTGGGGGGGTTGCGAGGGGTTGGGAGGTTGCTGCTTTTCCGGCTTGGTTGGCGGCAGGTGCGTTCCTTTTCCGTCTCGCTCGCTTGGGTGGGACTGGAAGTGGTGGGGCTGGGGGGGCGTGGGCTTTGAAGAAGGGGTGCGTTGCCTGCTGGCCCGGATCCCTTAGCGGGGCTCTGCCGGCGTTTGCATGGTCACTTTCGCGTGGTTCCGCGTGAGGTCGGCGAGCTTGCGCACGGTCTCCCGGGGGTCGGTTGGCCATTGCAGTGCGGCCGGGCTGTCGTCGAAAGGATGGTGTAGGTGGTAGTCCCTCACGGCCTTGGCCTGCATGACCCAGGGCTCCATCGGTTCCGGTGTGTCTGGGCCGCTGGAGGACCCTTGAGCCCAGTAGAGTGCTGAGTGGAGGGCTTCCCACGGGGCGCCTTCGCCGCCTCTGAGGGTGGTGGCCTGGAGCAGTCACTGCCGGCCTCCTGGGGGGTCTTCCGGGTCTATTTCCGGGGTGTAGGCCTGGGCCGCCATGAGGACTCTGTGTGCCCAGTGGATGATTTACCATTGGGCGTCTGCGTTGAGGATATGGATGGCGGGTTGTTGGGGGGGCGTATCCAGGCTGTCCCACGACGCAATGGCTAGTTCTATCCTGGAGGGGTTGAGGTGTGGGGTGGCCCTGCGGCTTAGGAGTTGATGGATGTGGAAGGGGGTGACGGAATGTTTGGGGCCTTGCGGTGGTGGGGGCATCGCTGGGATGGCTGTGGGGTCCCAGTGGTGTTCGTGGGCGGCGAGGGTGTACAGGGCGGCGGTGATGATGTGGTGGGCTTGCCCCTCCAGGACAATGTGGTGCTCCGTGCCGAAGTCCTTTGGTAGGTGGGCTGTGGGGTGGACGATGATATGGGCTAGGGCACGTTGGTGGGCCTTTTTTCCCCCGTCTGGCACCTGCGTCCGTTTGTCCCCCGGGATGTGCTGGTGTTGGTGTTTTGGTGGGGGCGGTCCCAAGGTAAGGGACTCTACTCCGTGGAGGCGGACGGCTTCCTCTGGACCTGTTGGTCAGGATGTATATGCCCGGGTCCCCCGTTACGGTGCCCAGGTACATGTTGCCCGTGATGGTGGGGGCCGGGAGCCGTTGGCGCAGGGACGAGGTGCATGGGGTGGAGCAGGGTGGGTCATGGTGCTCACACCGGGGGTGGTTGATGCCGTACGGGGTGATCTGTACGGCATAGGGTCCAGGGGCGCGCTGCAGTTTGTGGGGTTGGCTGTTGTTGAGGCGCGCCAGCGCCCGTGTGTGGGAGCGCCCTTCGCTGATCCACACGGCATCTGCCCGTGACGCCACTGGGTTCAGGCAGTCCGTGCTGATGCCCGTGATCGTGCGGTTGTGGGTGGCATCAGACACTCTGGCGGGGGGGGGCGCTGATGCGGGGGATGGTGTGGTTGTCCTGGAGGGTGCCGGCCCTGTGCCTTGCATGGTGTCGGTGCTGGGCCTCCTGGGCGGGGGTGTGTACGCCTCTGTGTTTGGGCTTCTTGTTGGGGCGGTCTGCTGTGTGGAAGGGGGTGGGCCAGGAGGGGGCGTGGTGGAGGGTCAGGTGTGGGAGGTCCCCCCGTGTTGCCCACGTGTACAGGGTGGTTGCGGCGGCCCCCTCCGCCTGTATGGTGTATCGCTCGTCGTGTCGGCAACGAGAGACGAAGACGTTGGGGGCCGTCAGCTCATACACCTGTGTGGTGGGGGGGAGGTGGCGGGTGACGGTGATCTTGGCGGCGTCGTTCTTGCGGGTGGTGGTGTGGGGGATGATGTAGTGGGTTGCCGATTCGTCGTGGAGGGGGTGCCCCTGCATGTCCAGCTTGAGTGGGGGGTGGAGTGGCTTCGGCGATGGGGGCTTTTCTTGGGCCTTCGCGTGGGGCGCCACTTTGGTTTCGACCAGGTATTGCGGGCCCAGATTTCCGAGGCCCCCACCTGAGTTGCTGCCGCTGCTGCGGCTTGGAGGAGGACGGTTGTGTTGGTGTCAAGAGGGGGGGCCCCTGGCTCGGGGGTGAGGCTGTCGTGGTCTTGATACGCCCACCAAATGGTGTAGCCTCCTTGGGTGTTGCGGTAAGGGGTCTGGGTCTGAGCTTGCTGGATGGATAGTGTGGTCTTGATGTCCTCCGCTGCTTGTGGGTTTATCGGTGTGGCGTACGCCCATAACCCCGGGGTGTGTACGCCGTGTGGTGCTTGGTCGACTCCTCGTACCGGGTGGAGGGTGTGGTGGGTGCGCGTGAGCCGTAGTTGTTCCTGGAAGAGGTCCCCACGAATGTCCCCCCACCGTTGCTGCCAGGTGTGTGTGTGGTCGCTGGGGGCGGAGTAGGTGATGACGATGGCTTGCCATGGGGTGGGGCCCGGATGTACCGTCATAGGTGCCGACGATGCTTGCGGGGGTATGTGGACGGCGTGGGTGGGGGCTGCTGTTATGGGGTCTCCCTTCGCTGGGGTGATGGTGGCGTCCCCTTGGACGGTGAGGAGGAGGTGGTGGCGGGCCTTTGGTAGTGTCCAGGTGGTGGTGGGTTCGGTGATCGAGTGGAGGCGTAAGGCCTGGAGCCCCGATGTGATTTCGTCCCATCGGATTGTGCCGTTGTGGACCGCCCATTCCCGTGGAAGGTCCGGAAACCCGTTGCTGTCCGGGCTGGTGCAGTGCTGTGGGGGGAGCTCCATTGTGGTGATGGGGTGGGTGAGGGGCTCTGTGCAGGGGCTTTCCTGTGTGGTTGGTGGGGACGGTGCCTGGCGCATCTCGTCGTCCGTTTGTTGTGGCGCTTTTGCTTCCTGCAGTTCTGCGCTGATGGTGGCGACGACGTCTGGGAGGGTTGGGGAGGCGGGAAGATGGGATGCCGGATCGTTCCAGGTGATGGGGTACTCTTCTGGGTTCTCGGGGTTGTGCTGTATGGTGATGGCGGCGGTGGCGTCATCTTCTGGTGTCCGTCGGTGTGGATGGTGGTCGAGGGCATGGAGGGTGATGGTGTGGCCGTGTTTCCAGCTGTGAAATGCTAGGAGGGCGTGGAGGCCGTGCCTGGTGTCCCCGGGCGAGCAAGGGTAGGTTTCGGGTGCTGCTTCCAGGAAGGCGTCCATGGTGGCTTTCCAGGTGTCTTCCCAGAGAAGGTCTTCGTCCGTGCCCCACTCGTTGTCGTTGCTTTTCTCCTGCGTCCACCCCTGGAGGGTCGTGTGGTCCGCTGGGAGGTCTCGTTGGATAGATTGGTAGTACTAATCGGCGTCCATGGGGGCTAGGGTGCCGGCCAGTGTGGCGTAGATGTCCTTCGGGGGGGGGGGGGCGGTGGGGACGTGGTGGCGTGGTCGGGCTCCTTTCGCTGGTGTTCTGCGTTCTGGTCTGCTGTGGACGCGGAGGATATGTAGCGTGGTGGCATGGGGTGGTCGGGCTCGTGCCGTTCCATGGGTTGTTGGTGGGCTTGTGGGCGCGAGGCCGTGGCTGCCAGTAGGTTTTAGGCGGCTCAAGTTGCATGGTGAAAATGTGCCCAAAACTGCCTTCCCCTGGCACTGCGAAAAAATAGTCCTTTTGGGGGGGACGTAAAACACAAGAACCAAAGGTCCTGTGAAAAGCAATTAACTGGTATATTTTCCTTGATTTTCAACGAAACCGACTGCCCGGAAAAATGATTTTTTTCCACAAAAATGAAGTTCTTTTTTGGGAAAACCACGACTTTTTGTTTCCTATACCACTTATGCTTTGCAATAAAAACACCGATGAGCTTTCAATCTTTTGGAAAACCAGTTTTCGAAAACCATGTTGCACGCTGCACGACAAGAAGCATTTTTTGGCACCCCTTCTTTGCGCGAGGCCTCGCGCAAACACCAACACAACAGCGCAATAAAATGCATCACAGAGAAAAATGTGCCGCACAAGGTGACAGCATAAAGATCGTCGAACAGGAATGCATAGCGGGAGCCCTCGCGCATAATATATCAGAACAAGCGAAGAAATTACTTTTTCTTCGGAACAGTTTGCATCTTAGAACCCAATGGCTTAGCAACGGACATCTTACCCTTAGGCGGTGGCCTTGCAGGCTCGCTTCTTGGTTGGGACTCACGGGCTTGCTGCTTGAATGGAGCTGGGGCCCCAGTCTCCTCGGACCTCGGCTTCGCTGCCACTTTCTTCGCTGCCTTGCCCTGGGAGACCTGCGCTTCCTCCTCCTCTTCTTCCTCGCTCTCCTCCTCTTCATCCCCATCGCTCTTGTCAGATTCTGCACCGGTAACCGACTTCGCTGCCTGAGGCTTGGAGGCAGTCTTCTCCTTCTTGGGGGCTGGTTCCCCACCAGTAGACTTCCGCTTTGCAGGAGCCAGTGCTTCTGCAGCGTGACCTTTCTCAACAGTCTCTTCCTCCTTCAGCAACAACGCATCAGAACCCAGCTTGTCATCGCGAACCCAAAGGGGAATACCACGGTTCGACCAGTTGGCCTGCTGGTCCCAATCACCAGACGCATCCAGTTTTGACACTTGTGTCAAGACGTGGTTCAAGTGAGTCTGCACTCTGTTGACCCAATCGGAGAGATTGTCGGAGGTAACACCAAGAAGGTACATGCAAGAATCCGGCTCGATGGACGCGATCTAGCAAACCAGATCCGGCTGATGGTCAATGAACACAAACGCAGGCTTGAAGCTCTTATCCTGCTTCAGGTAAAAAAGGTGAGTGTCGAAATACCACATAACGGTCGTTATCGGAAGGTGACCGCCAAATGCAACAGGATCCATCTCCTCTACTTGAGTAGGTCCAAACGTCAGATAATTCGGAATCTGCAATGAGGGAGAAGTTATTGCGCGAGGCCTCACGCTAAGAGCGGACGTAATGAGGGAATTATACCTTTCTCGACCAGCTATCCGGTGACAAAATCAGCAACCAGCGAACGTCAAACGTTGTAGGATCCCCTGCTGGCTTCGGTGTGACTGGCCAACTGAAGATGGGAACACGCAACATGTTAGCCATGCGCGGCGCGTTGAAATCATCGTAGAGACGCCTATCTGTTTCCGTCTCCAGCACGTTGAACATGTTGTCAACAACAGTTTGAGAGGCGCAGATAAGGGTATCGGCACGCGCTATCTCTTCATACAGCCAGGCTGGGCACATCATCTCAGGAGCAACATGTTTAAATATGTCGCTGTTGATGACAATCAGGTTCTTGTCAATCTCAATAAACCGCCTCGGGGGATCGTGGGCCAACGCTGCAGTTCGGGTCGCCTTAATTGTGATAGTTTGACTTGACAGTAATGGATCCTGCTGTTCCACGGTCTTGAAGTCACCAGTAACGCCAGCAGCTGGAGGGACCACACGGCTCTTGGTAGGCTCTTGACCTAGGAAGTTTTGGACGTTGAGGATTTTCAGGGAGGCGGGTTTGCGTTTCTCTGCCACCTGCCACAGTGGTGCGCGAATCATTGATTTCCATGCCGGCCATGGACCGCGACTTTTGCCTTCAGGTTCCCGCCAACAGCCCCATGCACCAAGAGTCACCTTCAGGGCAGGCCTTCCAAGTGAAGCAACCTCTTTGCGGGTTCGCATGTCTTTGCCTAAAGAACAGAAATGGAGTAAGTGCGGCGCACCGATGCAGAAACGGAACCCACGTCGCGTGGATGGTACACACCTTTCACAATTTGAACGTACTGGCCGTTGTGCGGGTGGTCCAGATGCATTGAGACCCACTGGTCAAGGGTGATGTCGTCAATCGAATTCGGCAAGGATTTAAGGGTTGTTTTTTCTTCCTGCATCACTTCTGCCACTTTCTTGTAGACCTCCGGCAACAGGATCCCGTCCAGTTTCTTCAGCGCGTTCTCCGTGACTTTCTCCCCTTTGTCGTGGAACTTCTGCAGACCTTTCACAGCTTCCAGACCAGCATAGTAGGCAAACGCCATGAAATCTTTCCACAACTTATACGTTTTTTCCTGAAAGTGACTACGTTATGCGCAAGGCCTCGCGCAACGAACAGCATCCAAACAACGATTAATGAACATACGAATCGACCAGGGTGCTTCAGTTCAGCGGTTGGAACCAGGGCACTCATCCGCACAGTATCCACGATGGCGATCTTGAGATTGCTGTACGTGTCAGCCAGGCCTCGCCGCTGCTGATCTTCAACACATCGAATGAGGTTATCTGCTGCCTCATACAGCGGAATTGCCTCAACGTCCTGTGCCCTTCTTTGTGCTTGTCCTGAAGCGGTACCCAGAACCTATGGCCCATGGCCCGGAGGCCTGTGAGCCATCACACCCGTTATGGCCCATGGCGCGGAGGACTGTGAGCCGTCACACCCCTGCGGAAGCCGTTGACACCGGATGTCAGCGGGATATCCCTGTTCTCTAACCTGCGAAGTCTGGAATCCGATTTCTAACCATTAAGTCGATGTGGAACCACCATAATTTTACTGTCTTGGTCGATTTGCGGTTAGAAATCGGTGAAATACCCGATTTCTACCGCGATTTCTAATTGTCGTGAAATCGCCGCCAGACGTCGCCCGTGCTGTAAACTGCATTAGATGATTCTGTAGAACGATCTTTCTTGAAGTTAAGACTGAAACAGTCTTCGAGTGGTCCGCAATTTTTTCCTTGATAGAACGCATCGCGTCCCAGATTTTTTCCAGAAAATCTGGGCGGCCGAAGGCGCTTTGAACCCCCAAGTGAAATAACAAGGGTTACAAGCGTTCAAGCGCCCAAGGACGAACTAACTTGCCTCATAGGCACTGTGTATGAGGTTTTGCCCCCCATAGTCAAAGGATGAGGCCAAAGGATCCCAACTACATAGGCCCAAAGGGTTATTTATTTTGAGTGTTCTCCAAGAAGTGCGCTTTTTCACGTACTTGGCATCCAAGTGCGTGTAGAAGTATGTTGAGTTGGCGTTTTCTCCCTCTTTGCTTGCCTCTACTTCCGGGGCATATCACTTGTCTTCCCCGGATAGTACATATATGATCTCCATATATATATTGGCAATATATTTTGCGTGCCTGCTAAAATTCGGCTTTTCGAAAGGAGGTCGATTTTCGACCAAAGCACTTGCATGCGTGTTAAGGGACCAAAGTTACTTTAGAATATAGGCATACCTTGATTCTAGGCCACTAGGTTGGGTGTAGAAGGCAAGGGTAGGGTTGTATGCCATATTTGGTGTCATATCACGTGCCCATTTGGCGGATGCACCATTCAAAGACTAACCTGCCAATGGACCCCATATCGCACGAGGCCCTTCATTGTACTCCCAACCAACACTCGCAAGCCTAACCTTCGTGAAGGGACGCTTGTGGAGCGCTCCCGAAGCGATGCGTTGCGAGCAAGGTGTGTTTTTTGCAATACTCCATATTTGCATGTGCCCACTTGGGAGGCAGCGCACGCGGCCTTCCAAAGCGCCCCAAGTGGAGCACATATGTGGAATCAAAGGTCATTGGTGTCGAGTCATTGTGTTTAGAAGGATTGGTCGATTACTAGATCCAAGCCAAAGATATTATAATATCTTTGTGCGCTTTTCAAAGCACTTTTGCGTGTCTTTTGGCCAATTTTGCTGTTTTTTGCCCGTCATGATGTCAAGTGGTGACCGTGTATCTCAACGTTGCGCCCAATTGACATCATGACCCAAGTGTGTTATGAGGGTATATACTTACGTGCCCAACAAATCTTGGACACGGCGAACAACTCCCCTTGGGCTTGGCATACCGTGGCCGCCATGTTGGCGATTTGGAACGATCCCAAATCATGGGCTCACTTGGCGACCCTGCCATTCCCAAAACCAGAGGGGTTTGGGCGACGCCCAAAAGATATGTTGGACGCATATGAGTTGATACCAATCCTATGGCACACTCCGGTCCAAGTCGGGCATGTGCCTCATTTGCCCCACCCATGAGTGTGCGCATTTTCGGCCATTTTGAGCAATTTTCCACATTTTCTGCCCGCCGTGTACCAAGTTCAGCCCCCTCGTGCACGCCAGACACATGGACCAATGGACCATATATGACATGGGTGTGATGGATATTGGTCACCATGGTTCGCACACCACGTGGGCAAAGCGGAGCAACCTTCGTCAAGGTGCTAGCCCAAAGTGAGTGTGGACGATTTTGCCATTTTGGCAGTTGTGGACCCAAATTTGGATTGTCACCACGCCCAGTGGCATGGGGATCCATGAGAGCCAAGCGCATGGGACTCTTCGTTAGACTCCCGTTGGATCGCGTGTGGCGTGGCGGATCCGATCTCCAAGCCGGCGTGGAGATATACTATCCAGAAACACCCCCAATTTTGGCTCATTTTGAGCAGCCAAAATGACCCCCTTTTGGTACCCCAATTTCACCCCCCCCGTGTGGTCAATTGGCGGCCCCATATCTCTACGCCCACATGAAGCGTGGACCAAATTTCAAGTTGTGCACTGAGATATATGTCCTAGCTCCTGCCTCCTATCCTCTGAGCCATTGGTGTTGCCCTGGCAAGGCGAGCCACGCGTGGGAATGACGCCAATTTTGGTGATTTTGGCATCATGACCCCACTTGATGAACCCGTGGTGCCCTGATGCCGGGACCTCAGAGGGAACCAGGTTGGGTGAGGGCTCCAGAGAATTGGTACTCGCAGGGCATGGGGTCAGTTGCCTTGTCCCTACCTCTGGCGGGTCCGGACCAGGGGTCAATTTTGGAGATTTTCGAGCTAATATCAGTTTGGGCTGAAACACCCCATTTTCAGCTACCAACTCCTAGGGGATAATGGCGGGGCCTTATCTCCAGCTCAGAGGGGAGTGGGACCTGCCGTTAGGGGAGCATAGGGAGCCACTGTTGGTTGGGCGGGGAGTACCTTGGTTTCCAGGAACTCGCCTGTTGCTGGGCGGGACACCCTCCCCTATTGGCAGGGTTTCAGGGTCCGGACTGAGCAGGGCATGGGTTGTGTTTGAGCCCCCGCCCTCGCCAGCCACTGAAAGGGTCGGACCTGGGATTGGGATATGAGTTGGGACTGAGTGTCTATCCCCCTGTGATGCCCTTGACCCAGTGCAGTCTCAACCCCATGTGTACATATCCTGATGTGTTGCTGTACATACTTTTGTTCCCTTGTTTCAGAGTTGCAAGGATCCTGAAACGGTTTTTCACATGACACGAGCGTGATGACGCCCCTGTGAGCGCAGTGCTTTGCCTGCCTGCTTGCCTGTGCGTGTCCACCGAATCGTCCCGTGGCCAGGCCCCCCACGGGAACGCGTCAAAAGCGTTTCACCGCCGCGGGGTTACCCATCCCTCGCGTGCCACTCGGGGCCACCCAAACCCCGAGCACCACGAGCTGCGCAGCGCCGCCCGGAAACAGCTCTGAGTCCGTGAAGGAGGCGTAGTGACCGGAACTCCGACATCGGCGAGTTCCTTCGGCCGACCAGCAAGGCCGCACTCCCAGCTACAGCAACCGCCTCAACAACCAACCCCAGAACCAGTCCATCGAGGGGAACAATGGTGAATTGGGACGACGCGGGCAGGACGTGGCCGCAGCCCCACCCCAAAGCGGTGCGCCTACTGCGTGGGTTGCTGTGGGGGCAGCACTACTGCCACAGCAATCCCCAGTGCGAAGGCGGCATGCCTGGGAGCTTCCAGCTCCGCGAGGACATGGGGGAGGACCGCCTGCAGGCAGTGGAGGACTGGCTGCGGGTGGAGGGGTATGCGTACCGCTTCCGCCGGAAGCGCTGGAGGGTCTGGACCCGCCCAGACAGGCCCGGCGAAGGGCTGTGCCCTGACAGGATTGAGGAGGACGAGAAGCCCAACGAGTACCCGTCGGGCGCCACGATCAACGTCTCCATGTGGGACATGACCGAGAAGGAGTTCCCGGAGCTGGGGAACGAGCGCACGCTGCAGGGCAGCAGCAGCAGCGCGTCTCCTGGGAAGGAGAAGCGTTCCGCCGGGGACAGGAGGCGGGACAGGAAATGGCGGGAGTACCAGGAATCCCTGGCCGCCGAAGCCGCCCAAGGCGCCAAGGGCGGAACCCCAGCCCCCAGCCCCCAACGGGCCAGTGGCGGTCACCACCCCGGCCACACCACCCTTGGCGACTTCCTCGAAGTCGCCAAGCAGGCCAAGGCCAAGCCCCGTCAGCTGCACCTGAGGAAGTCAGGCCCCAGCAGCGACGTGGAGTCGGCCCACCGCAGGAGGATGCCGGCCGACCAGGCCAGCTCCAGCAGCAGCGTCGCTTCCGACGAAAGGGACATGGCGCGCGCCTGCGAGCGCGCCTGTGGGGTGCCCTGCAACCTTTGGGTTGCCCGGCAACGGGCCACGCAGCAGAACGCTGCCGTGGAGGGCGCCGTCAGCATTGCCCAGGAGGAGGCCACAGATTGGGGCAGATGCATGGCCTTCCACGCCTCGACCCCGGCAGCGATTGCGGCCGGACTCATGGCCGCAGCCGCCCAGGAGGCAGCGACTGCCCGGGTCAGGGGAGAGGTGGCGGCAGCCGCCGAGGAAGCCCGCCTGACCCAGGAGGCCATTGCCTGCAAGGAGGCCGAGGTGAAGGCGCTGGAAGAGGCGCTTGCCCAGGAGAGGGCAAGGAAGGAGGCGGAGGAAAGGGCCCATGCCGAAGCAACGGCCAAGCCCAGGCGGACGCTGCCAGGAAGGACGCCATCGAGGCCGCGCGACGGAAGGTCGCTGAGAAGAGGGCCAGGACAGAGGCGGAGCTGGCGGCGTTGGAAGCGGAGAAGGCTCGGCTGCAGCAGGCCCGGGAAGCCGAGGCTGCTCGTGCCCGGGAGGAGGCCGAAAGGCGAGCTGCCGCAGCCACGGCCGCCGCGAGGGAGGAGGCAGAGGCCCAGCTCCGCCGCGAGACTGCCCCGTGAGATCCCGAGTGGAGACCCTTCGAAGGCTTTTCGAAGGGGACGCCTCCTCCAGGATGGCGCTGGATCTGGAGGAGGTCGACACGGGCAGCAGTGGGGACAGGAGCCCCAGGGCCTACCGACGGAGGAAGGGTAAGGGGAAGACCCCCGACAGGTCACGGAGGCCAGCGGGCGGACACCCCCACGACTCCGACCCCTTCTTCACCGCCAGCGACGGGGATGATCGAGGCCGCCGACATCGCCGAGGAGTGGCTGGCGGAGGAGGCGGAGACGTCCCCATGGAGCCGGAAGGTGAGGGTGGGGATCTCCCTTCTCCCTACCGGAGCTCGGAGTCTTCCGCGTGCGAGACCGAGACGCCTAGGTGGGGCGACATGGACGAGGATGATGACATGGACTTCGACTACACGAGGAAGCCCCCATCCTCGGACCCACCGAGGCGACCCGGCAGAGACCCACCGGGACCCCCTGGCAGAGGACCATCAGGGTCCCCTGGAGGACGCCCACCAGGTGGACCCCCCGGAGGCGGACCTCCGGGAGGGGGAGGACCCCCTGGACCGGGTGGACCCGGCGGAGGCCCTCCTGGAGGACCCCCTGGGGACCCCCACGACACACCAGGGAACGGTGACCCGGATGCCACCTGGCAATGGATTGTCCACCTCCGCAGGAGGGTCCAGTCCCTCGAGCGCGAGGTAGACACCGGCAAGGGCGAGATGATCCGCATGGCCAGGGTCGCCGCGGGCATGCAGAAGGAGCTGGACATCGCCAAGACGGAGATGGTCAAGATCGCCAAGGTCGCCACCGCCGCCCAGAGGGAGCTGGACATCGGCAGGGGCGAGACCAGGCTGCTGAACAAGGTCATCAACGGCATGCAGCAGAGGTTAGACGAGCTGGAAGGCCGTGGGAGCATCGGCAGCGACCACCCACCCCTGGAGTCTGGCTCGTCGGACGACGGCTGGGGACCTGGACCAGGTCCAGGCAGACCCCACGCCCCCGGCGCAGCCCCGGGGAGTCGCCTCAGCGCCAGTGCCCCCTCTCTCAGCGCCCCCTTTCACCACAGCGCGGGCCGCCGTAACGAGCGCGTGCCGCCCGGCAGTGGCAGTGAGGAGTGGCGTGATGAGTGGCTCAGGGCGGAGTACCACAACCGCCGTGCTCCACCGCGGACACCGGTACGCCCCCGACGCCCCAGACCAGCCCAGGAGCCAATTCCAATGGCTGGCGAACGTTATGGTGGACTCAGGGATGAGGTCCCCGAAGAGAACGTCGGATGGGATGTCGGCGGAGGTGAGGAGGACCTGGAAGAGTTCGGCATTACCCCGCCGCGTTGTGTACGACGGGAGGCCGCTGAACGCAGCCGCTGGCGCCGCGATGAGGAGGCATACATGGAAGGGGTACGGCGTGAACATCTAGGTTCAGCGTACATGGAAGAACCACGGCGTAGCCACACGGATACCGTGGAGGAGATGGAAGTGGCGGCTGTGGGAGTCCGTGGGGGACGCGGATGGGAACGTCGGTCGACCTCGCGGCCGGCGTTCATGGTCTCTAAGGCCGCGGATGCCGCCGTGTGGGAAGACCTGAAGGACATCAAGCCCCCAATGTACGATGACAACCCCCTCAACCTCGACCGCTTCTCGGAGAAGCTGGACAACTGGGGGGTGACCGTCACTGAAGACATGGATCCCGCAGATGCGGAGAGATATGTCTTCAAACGGTTCAGGTACCGCCTGCCGGAAGTGCTCGAAGAGCTATACTTCGTGGCGACCAAGGAGGGGAAAATCAAGACCCTCAAGGAAGCCAAGAAGTGGCTCAACGAGCAGGAGCGGATGGACGCTCCGCAGGTGGCTGCCAAGCGGTGGAAGTCCATCAAGCTTCAGCATGATGTTCGGGAGATCCGCCTACGGGATTGGCGGGACTTCCGGGGGCAATACACCCTCTTCCGCCGCAACGTGGAGGACTGGAATGAGGGTGACGAGCAGGCCCGCCTGCTCTCCATGCTGCCGGAAGCATGGATCAAGAGAGTCACCAAGGAGGAAGGCAAGAGGGCCAAGTCAAACCACACGGTCAAGATGATGCTCCCCAAGGAGTATAATACGAACGTGGTGGCGTGGACAAGGAAGAACGTGGCCCGGGATGTGAAACAGCACTCCCTGCAAAAAGCCCCCCTCATCACCGTCACGGGCGATCGCGAGAAGACCGCGATGTGGCGCCTTGATGAGTGTGACGTGAGCGGCCAGACCATCCGTCTGCAGGCCATCCCGGCGCGGATGAGTTGCGACGAGATCCTGGAGTGGGTTGGAGAGGAGGTACTCAAGGAGTACCCGAACCTCCACCACACCCGCGGGTTGAGGCCCGGCGACCGTGACTTCAACTACGTTGGCGATGGGGCTGGCGGGGAAGCTGCCATGGACCCAGCGGGAGCCGATGGCGATGTGGCTCTCGACGACGATGACGACGACGATAAGCCCGCCGAGATGGCCGTTTGTGCCTTCGTGGCCAGCAACCTGAACGCGGGGAGCAACCGGGGAAGCTGGAAGCCCCTGCAGAAGGGTTGGTAGAAGCAGGAGAAGAAGGATCCCCGCCGCATTGGCGACCCTCCGCTGTCCTTTCGGGAGTTCATACGAGCTCAGCCTCAGGGCTGTTTCGTGTGTTATGGGAGGATCAAAGGGTTCAACCATGACAACCGGAAATGCCCCATCCACAAGGCCAACACGGAGGCCTACAAGAAGGTGCACGGGTCGAAGAAGCGTGCACCCGCGGATATCCGGGAGATCAAAGTGGAGGTCGACAAGGATGAGCTCTCCAAGATGATGTCGGTGGGGACCGAGCTGGCCAAGGAGATCCAGCAGATCAAGAGGAACTGGGTCCCCAGGTCGGACAACAAGAACAAGGAAAACAAAGAGAACAACAAGAACAAGGACAAGGACAAGAAGGGTAAGGAAGGGGGAAAGAAGAAGGGTGTCAACGAGGTTGATGCGGAGGAGAGTACCCCTACTACCACAACCCACGCCCCTTAGCGGAGCCCCTGCAGCCAAGGGTGCCAACTAGGGCGGTCGCAGGATGGTGTCGTGGGAAGCGCCACACCATCCCAGTCGGGAGTCAATAAGCACAAAGGGACTGCCGCGGGCGGAAGGCCCGGTCCGGCACCCAAAGTGAAGGACAGTCGCGGTGGCGGGGTGAGGGCAAGTGAAGGCACGAACCCTTGCACCCGTCCATCCTTCGCAACCAAGAATGTATTCGATGTGCTTCAAGATCTATCCGAGAGTATCGGAGGATCACCCGGACCGCAGCTGGATGCTGCGGATGGGCAGCCTGAGCCCATTGTCCACGACCTGCACCAGTCGCTTGTTGAGCTTCTGGAACGGCCGGAGATCCTGAGCTTGCACGCCGTGCGCCGTGTCGGGCGTGAGCGGCAGTTGCACCTTAAGGTCCGTGCCTTATGCGGGGAAGTGGAGAAGGTCTTCGACGTGTTGGTTGACACGGGAGCTCAGGTCAGCTTGGTCAAGGCTGGCCTACTTCCGCCAGAGTGCTTGACCGACAGTCGGAAGCCTGTCAGGCTGAAGGTGGCGAACGGCCAGTACATGGTGGGAGGCACGAAGGAAGCGGCCATTGGGCTGCAGTTCGTGAACCACCGTGAGCTGAGCCGCCCGGACCTCGGCAAGGAAATCCTCCTGCAAGGTCGCTTCTACGAGGGCGAGATGGACTGGGACATGATCGTTGGGTACGACTTCATGATGGAGACGAACTCCGGTGTTCTCCCGGCCCAGGCCTCAATGACCCTGTACCAGGATGACCAGCTCTCGTGGCTTTCGTCGCCTGAGCACCATGTGGAGTGCCAATGGATCCACCCGGAACGCAATCAGCTCGAAGTAGCCACGCTGGGCACTGAGCCAACTGGGCCAGCAAACCAGGAGTACGGCGTAATGCCGGAAGTGGCGAGCCGAGTGGTCGCGACCTGGGAGCTTCGGATCTGGCCCTGGACGTGTTCTCTTCCGGAACCTCCGCCCATCTTCGGGTTTGTGAGAAGTACTGGAGCGCCCAGGACGCCGCGTGGAAGAAGCACTGGGGTCCGCATCAGGGTTTGATGTGGATCCATTGGCCCCGATAGGACATTTCAAAGGCGGTAGCGAAGATTCGCAAGGACCGCTCCAAGGCAGTGCTGGTTGTTCCTATGGGATGCACCGAGGAGGAAAGCACCCGACATTGCACGGTCTCATTGACCAACATGACCTTAAACAAGGTTGTCCTACCGGCTGGAGAGAGTGTCTATCAGGACGCTAAGGGACAGCCCATGCCACCCCAGAGATGGCCAACGGAATTCCACTATGTGGATGGGGGCCTTGAACAGGCCGACACCACGGACTTCGTGTGTGTCAACCGCATCATAGCGGAGCCATGGCGGCAATGCTTTGCAATTTCCCCTGTTGACATCGGAGAATCGGAGGACCCCCTCACTGAAGAGGAGTTGGATCTGGTTCAGGGGTATATGGATCAGCCCTTTCACGACTGGGGAAGCCAGCGTGAGGGCAAGGGCCAGGACAAAGCCTGGTGGGAAGTGGAATCCATCGTCTCCGGTTCCTATGATGGGAATACCTTCGTAAAGAGGGTGCTGGACCACATGTCCAGCCAGGACGAGCCGATCGGCGGTAACCCACCCACCTACGGCGACCTGTTCCGAGGCAAGACCAGAGATGGCCCCTTGGGCCACCTGGGAAGACCACCTGAGCCGAAACCGAGTGGGGTCGCTACCCCTCAAGTAAGCTCAGTGGTCCAGGTGCCCGGAAAAGCCAAGGCGGAGTCCGATGATTGCCCCAAGATCCAGGCATTTAGGGCCAGACTAAAGCAGAAGTATGGGGACACCTTCTTCAGCGGAAAACCTGTGTTTCCCCCACCGGTGCGTGGACCGTATGGCGAGGCCAAGATACGACTGAAGCAGGACCCCTGTGTGTATCGACACCCGGAGTTTGCCCTGAGGGGCGAGAGGAAGGAGGCCATGGAGAAGATCCTCCGTGATTTCATCGAGAGAGGCTGGCTTGAGCCGTGCCACTCCGAGTGTGCCTCCCCGTGCTTCGTCGTCCTCAAGAAGGTGGCCGGAGAGTGGCGGCTCGTGGTCGACTACCGCGGCCTAACCGCCCAAACGCAGCATGACAGCTATACGCTGCCCCTCATTGAGGACATGCTGCAAAAACAACACTGGCGGAGGATCTTCATGGTGATTGACCTGAAACATGTTTATCATCAGATGCCTCTCGCCGAGGAGTCCCTTGCCTGCACAGCCATGAGCACCCCACTTGGACCTCTCCAGTGGAAGGTGATGCCCATGGGTGTTACCAACAGCAATGCGGCTTTTCAGCGGATGCTGGAGAACCTGCTTGAGCCGGTGCGTGACTGTGCGGACCCCTTCGTTGAAGACGTGCTCATCGCGTCCGGGGACCCCAGTATGAGCTATGAGGAGCTCCTGCAGGCACATGAGAGGGACGACACCTGAGTGCTGGACCTTCTGGTTCGGCACAAACTCACGGGCAGCAGTGACAAGGCCACCATTGCGGTGGCGAGGAGGTCTTCGCTGGCCAAGTAGTTGGGAACGGGCAGCGGAAGCCCATACCTGGCAAGGTGGCTGCGATCGAGCACTGGGAAAAGCCCAAAACGGGGTTCTGGGGTTCTGCAACTACTACTCGGGGTATATCAAGATGTATGCCCAGTATGCAGCCCCCATGACGACCATGCTCAAGGGCAACCGAGAGGAGACCAAGAAGGGGTCCAAGCAGGCTCTGGTCTGGAATGCTGAATCCGACCGTGCCTTTGAGGGGATGAAGCAGGCGCTGCTATCCGCAGTAGGTCTGCACCTGGTGGATCCTGACCGAGGGTTCGTCCTGGGCACCGACGCTTCCGACTATGCGGTCAGCGCTGTGTTGGAACAAGTGCTTGACGATGGGAGGCACGTGCCAGTGGCCTTCTGGAGCCGAGTCCTGGCAGAAGGCCAGAGACGGACGTGGACGCCCCGTGAAAAGGAGGCGTATGCCATCGTCATGGCTCTCAGGAAATGGGCTGGATACATAGCCCTCCATCCCGTCACCGTCTGCACCGACCATCAGAGTCTGCAGTCGTGGCACAAGGAGCACGTGGACACCCCCTCTGGTCCCGCCTCCCGACGGGCAAGATGGCATGAGACCTTGGCCAAGTTCAACCTCACGGTTGTGTATGTTCCTGGCAAGGACAACACCGTGACGGACTGTCTCAGTAGGTGGGCCTATCCCGCCAGCAAGGGCATGACGGATGTGTCTGCCCATGGCGATGAGGCTGAGACCGCTGAAGCCAAGAGGATCATAGAAATGGAGCGCCTGATGGAGGAGGAGGGTGTTAAATGCTTCGTCGTCATGGCTGCGGATGCCCCCCTCAGAACGAGGATGGGCAGAGCGGTCAGAGTACTTGCCCCTGAAGGAGCTGAGTCCGACAAGCACCTCTTCCCTGAATCTTGCCTCCAGGACGACTGGATCGACGACTACGCCAAGTCTGAGGCCTTTGAGGCCGAATATAGGGCTGTGACCGACCCTGAAGACGGGCAGAAGTGGCCAAAAGGGGCTGACCGAGGAAGATGGCAAGCTCTACCGGAATGGTAAGCTGCTAGTCCCGGAGTCCCGAGTGCTCGAGCTATTTGAGGCTTGGCACCACCACATGATGCACCCAGGGGTCAAGAAGGAAGCCCTGGACATGCAGCGCCGGTTGAAAATAAACCAGATCAGTCTCTACAGCGCTATCAAGAAGGTCAGAAAGGGTTGCTCGGTCTGTCAGGCCTGCAATCCCGACAACCGGAACGTCAAGGGGGAAGCCCAATGCACTCCAGTGCCTGACCAGCCCATGGGGAGCGTGGCCATGGGCGTCTTCTCCATGCCCGAAGTTCACATTGGCAAGGAGACCTTTGACTGTGTGGTCCTTTGTGTGGATTGCCACAGCGGCTACGTAGTAGCCGTTCCGGCACGCAAAAAGGGGTTGCTTGCCAAGGAAGTGGCAGTCATGATGATTTGTCATTGGCTGACCGTCTTTGACATCCCCCGCACCATTTGCAGTGACCGAGGGCCCCAGTTTACTGGTGGCTGGTTCAAGGCCATGTGTTCCCTCATGGGAATACGTCATGCCAAGAGCGTCGCCTATCTCAGCCGGTCCAGCGGCCGGGCTGAAGTGGCTGGAAGGCAGCTGTTCGAGAAGCTGCGCAAGATTCACATCACCAATCCACGTCGGAACTGGTTTGAGGAGATGTGGCCCGCTCTGAAGGCCCATGATGACACCCCCACTCTGGGTGGTTTGTCCCCTCACCAGATTTTGTTCGGCAGGGACCCCCTGGGTCAGGGACTTCCCTTGTCTGCTGATGGTATGGCGATGGAAGCCAAGGAATTCTTTGAGCGGCAAGAGGCAACGGCGCGGGACATCCGCCAGCAGCTGGAGAAGGAGAATGCTGAGCGTCAGAAGGCCGCCCCGAGCTCGACAGCGCAAAAGTTCAGGTCCGGAGACCCGGTATGGGTGATCAGATCCCGCCCTATGGGCACCCACCGCAACAAAACCTGGTTCACACCCGGAGAGGTGGTCCGCAGGATTGGTGAGGACACCTACCGCATCAAGGTGGGTCACAGACAGTTCCGAGAGCGCCACGAGAGTCAACTCCGTGTGCGGGAACCCAACCTCCGTGGCCTACATGTGTCCCTGGACTATGCCACACATGAGGCTGATTCGGACGACGATTACGCGGAGCAGGACGACTATACCGTCGAGAAGATCCTGGCCCAGCGTCCGAACGCCTCAGCACCCGGAGGCCTGGAGTTCAAGGTTCCTTGGCAAGGCTATGGGCCGTCCCACGACACCTGGGAACCCGTCTCCTCGTTCGTGCCGCGGATCAACACCCCCTTCATGGACTACATCCGCAAGCACAAGACCAAGATCCATGTCTCGGACTTGGCAGCACTCACCCGGGCGATTGCAGCCAGGGGATGATCACCGCCCTGAGCTCTCTCCTGATGCAGTTTGAGCGCTTGTTAGATCGACGGATCGTCCCTCACTTGCTTGCTCTCTTCCATCTTCCGGTGACCTGCCATCAGAGTAGCCATGTAGCCCCCCCTGCTGAGTCCAGAGGAGGATGGCCCCTCTCTTCAACTCCTATTCGTCACTCCCCGCCTGCTGAATCCTTGGGAAACCAGGCAGGGCGACTGACCTTGACATTTCCTGAGCTCTTAGGGCCTTGAAGCCCATACGACATTGCGCAACGGATGCCGCTGTCATCAGCATTGCAATTTTTTTGGTGTGTGGTCTGGTCCCATGGCACTTGCGGGATCCAGACCAGTCTACGTGTGTCTGCAGACTATATATGGCCTGAACTCAGGCGTTTTCCTGTCCACCCTCGTGCATATGCCTTATCGTAACCGGGGCGTGGTTTGGCGCTCTATCCAGAGTGTGTTTACACGCCTATGTACCCCGTTTATTGCTTACCCCCCAGGATATGTGCATCTGTATGTTACGTGTTGTCAGCCCATCACCGAAATATGGACTGTTTTTCCCCCCCCATGGGATGCGAATCGGAATACGAAGGCGCCCTGAGTCGCCGTGTACATGCTCTTACATAAGGTCCAGCCTGGACCAGTACCTAAGTACAGATTCTTCTGTTTGAATCCCATGATACCGTGTGCTCTAGTGGCTGTGATGTGCTGAGATCCTGATAGCGCCAAGCGGAAGCCCAGTTGCCTGACTACACTCCCAGCGGTCCGCAACTGTCAGTCCCAGTGTGAGCCTACCGACTCGCAGACGCACTTGCAGTCGGGTGGCGACCTCGGGTGTCCTGACCTCGGTCAGTCTGCCTGGGAAACTGGTGGTTTGAGGAGTCCACGCCTCCGCCCAGACTGCATGGGGACTCCCCCATGCATGGCCTTCGTGGTAATGGGGCGAGGGAAAAGACAGCCTTGATGCCCGATCCCTTATGGAGGAGCTCGTTCAGTTCGACTTTACCACTCTGGACTCGCGTCCTGGATATGGACATGGTGCGCCCAAGGAAGGACCTGTGGGGACTCTCCCCCAGACTGCGGCCTTGGGAAGCCTGGGGTAGCCTGATGGATCTTTGTGGTCGCTTTCGACCTGTGGGACCACCTCGGTCGTCGTTTGACGCCTATGTTGGCCGTGTGTGCCACTGCCACTGTGGCACTGACCGTCGCAACCGGCACCCGGTGCGCCTGGTATGGGTTAAGTGTCCTGTGGATGCCGAACAATCGCCGCCAGGACCCGGGACTTGATACTTGATACTATACTTGCAGTTACTAACAGCTACAGCACCGTACCTGACTTACTGTGGGATTGTACTGGGCAGCCTAACCCGCCAATCGGCCTGAAGTGAGGATGTGACCCCCCCCCCCCCCCCCCCCCCCTTCAGGGGATGGTCCTGGGTACCCGCTGCCATGCTTGGGTGTTATCGAGCCCCCCCCAGGGTTTGCTCTAAGGAGGGGGATGAAGCGGTACCCAGAACCTATGGCCCATGGCCCGGAGGCCTGTGAGCCATCACACCCGTTTTGGCCCATGGCCCTGAGGCCTGTGAGCCGTCACACCCGTGCGGAAGCCGTTGACACCGGCTGTCAGCGGGATATCCCTGTTCTCTAACCCGCGAAGTCTGGAATCCGATTTCTAACCATTAAGTCGATGTGGAACCACCATAATTTTACTGTCTGAGTCGATTTGCGGTTAGAAATCGGTGAAATACCCGATTTCTACCGCGATTTCTAATTGTCGTGAAATCGCCGCCAGATGTCGCCCGTGCTGTCGACTGCATTAGATGATTCTGTAGAACGATCTTTCTTGAAGTTAAGACTGAAACAGTCTTCGAGTGATCCGCAATTTTTTCCTTGATAGAACGCATCGCGTCCCAGATTTTTCCCAGAAAAACTGGGCGGCCGAAGGCGCTTCGAACCCCCCAAGTGAAAGAACAAGGGTTACGAGCGTTCAAGCGCCCAAGGACGAACTAATGTGCCTCATAGGCACTGTGTATGAGGTTTTGCCCCCCATAGTCAAAGGATGAGGCCAAAGGATCCCAACTCCATAGGCCCAAAGGGTCATTTATTTTGAGTGTTCTGGAAGAAGTGCGCTTTTTCACGTACTTGGCATCCAAGTACGTGTAGAAGTATGTTGAGTTGGCGTTTTCTCCCTCCTTGCTTGCCTCTACTTCCGGGGCATATCACTTGTCTTCCCCGGATAGTACATATATGATCTCCATATATATATTGGCAATATATTTTGCGGGCATGCTAAAATTCGGCTTTTGGAAAGGAGGTCGATTTTCGACCAAAGCACTTGCATGCGTGTTAAGGGACCAAAGTTACTTTAGAATATAGGCATACCTTGATTTGAAGCCACTAGGTTGGGTGTAGAAGGCGAGGGTAGGGTTGTATGCCATATTTGGTGTCATATCACGTGCCCATTTGGCGGGTGCACCATTCCAAGACTAACCTGCCAATGGACCCCATATCGCACGAGGCCCTTCATTGTACTCCCAACCAACACTCGCAAGCCTAACCTTCGTGAAGGGACGCTTGTGGAGCGCTCCCGAAGCGATGCGTTGCGAGCGAGGTGTGTTTTTTGCAATACTCCATATTTGCATGTGCCCACTTGGGAGGCAGCGCGCGCGGCCTTCCAAAGCGCCCCAAGTGGAGCACATATGTGGAATCAAAGGTCATTGGTGTCGAGTCATTGTGTTTAGAAGGATTGGTCGATTACTAGATCCAAGCCAAAGATATTATAATACATTTGTGCGCTTTTCAAAGCACTTTTGCGTGTCTTTTCGCCAATTTTGCTGTTTTTTGCCGGTGATGATGTCCATTCGGGACCGTGTATCTCAACGTTGCGCCCAATTGACATCATGACCCAAGTATGTTCTGAGGGTATATACTTCGGTGCCCAACATATCTTGAACCCGGCGAACAACTCCCCTTGGGCTTGGCATACCATGGCCGCCATGTTGGCGATTTGGAACGATCCCAAATCATGGGCTCACTTGGCGACCCTGCCATTCCCAAAGCCGGAGGGGTTTGGGCGACGCCCAAAAGATATGTTGGACGCATATGAGTTGATACCAATCCTATGGCACACTGCGGTCCAAGTCGGGCATGTGCCTCATTTGCCCCGGCCATGAGTGTGCGCATTTTCGGCCATTTTGAGCAGTTTTCCACATTTTCTGCCCGCCGTGTACCATGTTCAGCCCCCTCGTGCACGCCAGACACATGGACCAATGGACCATATATGACATGGGTGTTATGGATATTGGTCACCATGGTTCGCACACCACGTGGGCGAAGCGGAGCAACCTTCGTCAAGGTGCTAGCCCAAAGTGAGTGTGGACGATTTTGCCATTTTGGCAGTTGTGGACCCAATTTGGATTGTCACCACGCCCAGTGGCATGGGGATCCATGAGAGTCAAGTGCATGGCAGTCTCTGTTGGACTCCCGGTGGATTGCGTGTGGAATGGCGGATCCGATCTTCAAGCCGGCGTGGAGATATACTATCCAGAAACACCCCCAATTTTGGCTCATTTTGAGCAGCCAAAATGACCCCCTTTTGGGACCCCAATTTCATCCCCCCGTGTGGTCAGTTGGAGGCCCCATATCTCTTTGCTCACATGAAGCGTGGACCCAATTTCAAGTTGTACACTGAGATATATGTCCTAGGTCCTGCCTCCTATCCTCTGAGCCATTGGTGTTGCCCTGGCCAGGCGAGCCACGCGTGGGAATGACGCCAATTTTGGTGATTTTCCCATCATGACCCCACTTGATGAACCCGTGGTGCCCTGATGCCGGGACCTCAGAGGAAACCAGTTTGGGTGAGGGCTCCAGAGAATTGGTACTCGAAGGGCATAGGGTCAGTTGCCTCGTCCCTACCTCTGGCAGGTCCGGACCAGGGGTCAATTTTGGAGATTTTCGAGCTAATATCAGTTTGGGCTGAAACAGCCCATTTTCAGCTACCAACTCCTAGGGGATAAAGGCGGGGCCTTATCTCCGGCCAGAGGGGAGTTGGGACCTGCCGTTAGGGGAGCATAGGGAGCCACTGTTGGTTGGTCGGGGAGCTCCTTGTTTCCAAGGAACTCGCCCATGGCTGGGCGGGACACCCTCCCCCATTGGCAGGGTTTCAGTGTCCGGACTGAGCAGGGCATGGGTTGTGTTTGAGACCCCGCCCCTGCCAGCCACTGAAAGGGTCGGACCTGGGATTGGGATATGAGTTGGAACTGAGTGTCTATTGTCCTATGATGCCCTTACCCCAGTCCAGTCTTAACCCCATGTGTACATATCCTGATGTGTTGCTGTACATACTTTTGTTCCCCTGTTTCAGAGTGGCAAGGATCCTGAAACGCTTCGTCACATGACACGAGCGTGATGACGCCCCTGTGAGCGCAGTGCTTCGCCTGCCTGCTTGCCTGTGCGTGTCCACAGCAGTGTCCCGTGGCCAGGCCCCCCACCGGAACGCGTCAGTCCCGCCAGCTTTGCACAGAAGGCCCACCGTGTCGTAGGCTTCAGAATATCGGGTATGCATGTAGTATGCCACTGCTGCAGATCCGGACACGCTGTGCGTCGCTTCTCCCGAATCTTCGCAAACGCTTCCACGCTGTGCTGTCCAGATACACACCAATAATCGCCATCTGCAAATATGAGACACGTCTATGCGTGAGGGCTCGCGCAACAAGAAGAGGGAACAGTCGGTTGGCAACATACTATTATCTTCCCAGAGAACGACGTGTAATGGGCCTGTTGGCGGTGCTGCTTCGAGTGACTCAATACGCTTCTGCAGTAACTTCGTATCTTTCCGTCTAATCTGCCCCTTTGTCTTCTCCTGGTCATTTCTCACATTGTCCAGCTCAACCTCCACCTGCCAACCATCCGGCTTCAGGTGGTCCTCGATGTCAGTACCCAAGGTTAAGCCAGGATCTGGTGTTTCCTTCTTCTTACGCCCCTTCTTTGGTGTTCCAGCCTCCGATCCTGATCTCCATTGTGATCAGCTTGGGAAAACAGGGGACTGTGTCACCGCTGCGCAACAAACCTTTACGGAAGAAAGTCATGATCGGCCAAAATGAGCGAAATGTTTGTGTAACGCAAAACTTGTACCCGTGCCGAAACCATACAATAGAGGGTGTGACCGCAAGAAAAGCCAGACATTCCAACCCGTTGTTTTTTCACCGTACATCATCTTACAAATGCGGTAATGGATGTTCTCATCACATAAAACAGGCACGACTGGTCGAGTGTGCTGCGCCAAGTCCCTAGTGAGTTGCAATAGATTAAGCAGCGAGACGTTGCCGCTCACCTTTTCTTGGCTTAGACAAAGGGGTCGCCAATGTGGTCTCTTGGCAGGTACAGGGCGAATAATGTCAAGCGGCGCCCTAATTTTTCGAACAACAGGTCGCGTGCTTGTAAATCCTAGATCACGCAGGATACGTGCAAATGTTCCCTCGGTGTTCCCCAGCATGCGTGCAACAACAGGAACACGCCGTTCAAGCTCTTCCAGGCTAGGATGACCATGCCAGTAGCGCGATGCATCCTTCAGTAGCAAAACAGCCAACGCTGTTGCGTTGAGGCTTCTGTCGTTCTTGTCAGGATTTGTGTCAAACTGTTTGTTGTTCCAGTTGTCCATCCACAACACAAACCACTGTTGGTGTATTTTGTTCCATGTAGTCCGTAACCTGACTGCGGCCTTCTCCTTCAGCGAAGGTGCGCTGTATCGCGCCAGACCTGGCATTGCTAAAATGTGACGCTGCGCCCTACTTCCCTCTACCGCAACAACTGACTTTGGTTTTCCCTGGTATGGAACTGCGCGGTGGCGCATCAGCAAAAAAACGCGCCAGGCCTCCTCTATCAAAACACCAACCCATCTCTTGCCTTCTGCCGTAATCGCCTTTTCAACGCTGCAACGCGTCCGTTCATTTTTGCGCAGACGCAGAAAAAACACAAACAGCAATGGCGCGCCCTCGTCCCCCTGTTTTAGCCCTTCCCACAGTTCTTCTGCCGTTGGTACGGCGGTTCCTCTGAGCAGACATCGCGGAAAACTCCAGATGCTGCGGCCACTGTCTTCTCAAGGTCCACCTCTTTTCGCAGGGGCATTGTTGCTGTGAAGAATAATTGCGTGCCTGTATCTATGTAAAGATGGCTGTTTGAAAAACTTTCTTGATTTCAAACATCAACCAGTCACACAGTTTTCGCGCGACCAATTATTCTGTGATTCGCTTGTCGCATGCACCATTTTGGGTTAACTGTAACTGTTTGGTGATCCCACATTTGACTACTTAATCGTGATTGCGGTAGCCAGTTGCGGCGTGCTACCATCGCTGTTGGGCAGTGAAGCCAGCGGTGACCACAGTATGAAAACCGGAGATGCCGGCGGGACCTGTATGGGCGCCCATGCAGCAGCGCCGCATCAAGCGAATGCACATGCTGTGTAGTTGGTGGATCTGTCCATTTTTGGTTTCTATGAGCGCTTATGAGATCCATTGCGCGAGGCCTCGCGCAATGATCACCGAAACTTTAATGTTTCTCATGCGCCGTTCCATGCGCGAGGCCTTGCGCTTGAAACAGCAGTTTGTCCCGGAACATTTATACTTTTCAAGATTATTGGGTACACCATTGTTGCAGTTTATTCGTTAATAGATCCATCTCTATCACGCAATCCTGATAATGGTACTAAGTTACGTGTATAAATACGACAGGGTTCCACTTTTCGACAACCTGCCTAATGCGTCGTGCTGTAGTACATTAATCTGGCACAAATGAACGTCTTTGCGCGAGGCCTCGCGCAAAGACTGGTCACCAAACAATACTTTTCCCCGTCTCGCCCATGGGGCACGTCATTCTTATAGAAATATTTATCCCGCCATACTTGTTTGCCACGGTTTTAAAATATCCATCAAAACAACTATTTTTTGATGCCTTTGGAGACCTGTCATTTTCCTACCTTTTCCTTCATTTTTGACCATGCAACTTCAGCCGCCTAAGTAGGGGTTGGATGGCCGGGAGGACGTCGTAGTTGTCGTCCCAGCAGTGGGCTGCAGCGCACATTCTGTCGGGGGAAGCGGCGGGGCGGTGTGGCTGCGGTGTTGCGGAGCGGTGTAGGATAGGGTGGGCGACGCGTGCGGGTGGTAACGTGCTCGGTCTGCTGTTCCATTCCCCGTGAGCCCTGAGCCTTGGGGGGTGGTGGTGATGTTGGTGTTGAGGGTGGTGCGGGTGTTGGAGTGGGTGATGGTGCCGCTGGCGGTACCGTTGGTGAGGGCGGTATAGGCGTTAGTGTAGGTGGGGTTGGTGTAGGGATCCCGTTGGTTGATGTGAGATTGGTGGGTTAGCCAGTCACTGCTGGTGTTGGTGCCTCAGGTGGTGTTGTGGACGCTGATGGTGAGGGTGGTGGTTCGGTTGGTGATAGCGAGGGTGACGTACGGGGCAGTGGTGTTGCCGGTGGCGTCGATGGTGAGGGTGTTGTCTCTGGCCATTGGGGGCGTAACGTATGTTCGCGGGACATGGCGGTGGTGGCGAGGGTGCTGTAGATGACGGGTGGTGTGGCCGATGTCGCCGCCGGCGGTGGAGGTGTGTTAGGTGATGTGGTGGTGAGGGTGGTGTCGGCGACGGTGGGGTGCCGCGGGTGGTGTACTTTTATTTTTGCTCTGTGCATCCCCGCGTTACCCCTGGGGTGCTAGGGGGCTCCGGTGGTGTACTGGTTGATGGTGGTGGAGCTTTTCTTGGTGTATGGGTAGACCCCGTCCGGTGGTGGTGGCGTTGGTGGTGTGGACGTTTATTGAGGCCGTTGGTGATGCCAGGCTCCTGCCATTGCGTGGGGTGGTGGTGGCGCTGGTGGCTGCAGGTGGTGCCATGGGCAGCGGTGCCAGTGACGGTCCGGGCGGGTGTGCTGGTAGTGATGCCGACGGCGTGGGTGCGGTGGCAGCAGTGATGTGGAAGTTAGTTCCTCGAGGTTGGTGGCGGTGGAGGCGGGGATGCCGTTGGTGTCTTCCCGGGTGTCGATCACAACGATGGTGGGTCGGCGTAGGTGGTGCTACCGGGTGTAGGCCCGGGTGCGGGAGGTCTTTGGGCTGTTGTGGGCGCCAAGGGCTGGCTTTCCTACTGGTGCTGATCATCGTGTTATGGCCCTGTCGGTGTTGAGTGGCCGTTCCTGGTGGAGGGTGATGTCGCTGGTGGTGTTACCGCGGTTGTTGCTGCAGGTTTTGGGTGTAGGTGTGGTTTAGGGTGCGGCATTGGCGTCGTTGGTGGCTGGCGACGACGGTGGGTGGTGTGACTGGTGGTGGTGGTGCTCGTGATAATGTGGGTGCCGGTTGTTGGTGAGGCTGCCGTCGCCGGTGTTGCGGTTGGTGCTGGTGATGGTGTCGCTGGTGGTGCAGATGGTTGGGGGTGTAGGCGATGCCGGTGTTGTTCCTGGGAGGGGGGATGAGATGGAGGACCCGTATCCAGGTGGTGGCGTCGCCGCTGGCACCGTTTGTGAGGGTGATGTGGGCATTGGTCGGTGGTGCTGCTTTCAGTGTTGTTGCTGAGGGCGGTGAGGGTGTTGTTGGCGATGTCCGGGTTGTTAGTGCCTGCGGTTCGCGGTCCCAGGTGGTTAACCGGCTATGCCGCCGGTGAGGTTGGTGCAGGTGGTGTCGGTGACGGTTCGGCTGATGCCGTTGGTGCGGCCTGTGTGGTTGTCGTGTCAGGCGTCCGTGGCGTTGGTGACGTTGATGGTGGTGTGTTGGCGGTTGGTGCCGTCGGTGGTGCTCCGATGGTGAGGGTGCCGGGGGCGCTGGGTGCGGCTCCGCGTTGTCGGGTTATCTCCTTGCCACTCCTGGCGGAGGGTGCTGCTGGTGTCTCTGCTGGTGAGGGTGGTAGATGTGATGGTGTTGTTGTGGTTGTTGGTGCTGCCCAGCTTGGTTGTTGATGATGCTCTGGGTGATGTCAATGCTGCGGGCGGTGATGCGAATGGTGAGGGTGTTGTAGGTAGGGGGTGTGTCGCCCTGTGGTGCCGCTGGCGTTGATGATGGTGGGTTTGGTGTGTGCTGTTGCTACCCCTGACTGGAGGACCGGTGGGTGGCGCTGGTGGCGTTTGTTCGCCAGTTCTGCTGGCGTCCTTGGTGACGCCGACGGTGGGGGCGCCGTAGGTGTTTTTCCGTGGCGGGGTTGTGGTGGTGATGGTAAGGGTGTTGTAGGTGACTTACCTTGGCACGCCGTTGGTGGGGTTGGTGGTGGTGTGGATAGTGCCGTGGGTGTTGGCGTCGCTGGCGTTGCCGACGGTGAGGGTGTCACAGGTGATACTTGGTGGTTGGCGTGTCTCGTGGTGGTCTGATGGTGTGGATGTTGTTGGTTTAGGTGCTGGGCGCGGCCTGCGCTTGGGTGGTCGGCAGTTCCGGGCGTGCCACTCCTGGCGGGGGGCCCGGCGTGCTCTGGTGGTTGGCTGGTGGTCGGTTGGCTTGCGGTCCTGGTGGTGCCGGTTGTCTCTGGTGTTGGGGTGGTTCCTTTGGCTGTCTTTGGGTCTGTAGTTGTAGGTGTTGCACCAGTTGTGGTCGATGGTGTCGATGCTTTGGGTGGGTGGGTGGTGGTGTCGCTGTGTTGCCGGTGTGTTTGGTGCTGGTGACGTTGTTGGTGAGGGTGCCGCCGGCGGAGCTCCGGGTGTTGGCACCGCCGGTGATGCCGATGCCGAGGGCGTTGTAGGTGATGCCCTGGTGGATGGTGGTGTTCTTACGGTGCCGTGGGGGTGGGACCTCGCAACTCCTGGCGGAGGTTCCCGTGGGCATTTCTGGCCGGTGTGTTGGCCCTGGCGGTGTTGGCCGTGCCTGGTGTCGGGGCCCTCCTTGGTGTTGTAGATGCCGATGGTGTTGCAGGCGTTGTACCGGGTGGTGTCGCCGTGGTGGCTGTCGTTGACGCTCCGGATTGCTGTTGCTGAAGTCGCACTGTCGGTGATGCCGGTGGCGTGGCCGTTGCGGGCGCTGCTACGGTTTACGGCGTCTCTGATGTTGCTGATGCTGCTGGTGGTTGGTGTGGGTCTGTGTGGGCGGTCAGTGGCTTGTGTTCGGGGGTGGGCTGCCTTTGTTCCCGGGCGGGCGCTGGCTGGTTCCATTGCCTCTGACAGGGACGGTGTGCAGTAGGTGTACGTGGTGTGGGTCGCTGGTGATGCCGTTGGTGAGCATGTTGCAGGCAATGCCCCGGGTGATGTTGTCGCTGAGGGTGGTGTTGGTGGCGCCGGTGGTGTGGGTGCCGCTGGTGACGGTGTGGTGGATGGGGTCTTGTGCGATGTTTTGGTCGCGGGGGTGTTGTTGTTGATGGTTCCGGGTGTGCGCCCTTGTCCCCTCTGGCAGAGACTCGGTGGTTTGTTGGTTTACCGGTTGTGGTGGCGTTGGTTGCTTCTGATGCCAGAGGTTGCCCGTGGCGACGCTGATGTCGGGGTAGTGCTGGCGATGGTGTTGTTGATGCCGCTGGTTTGGGTGGTGTAGGTGTTGTACCTGGTGTGGGTGTGCGTAGGTGTCATAGGCGGTGGTGAGGACGGCGGCGCCGCTGGTGATGGTGATGGTCAGGGTGTTTTGCTGGCATGATTGTTGGTGGTGTTGGTGTTTCCGATGGTGTGGATGCTGGCGGTGGCAGCTCTGGGTGCGGTTCCGTGGATGGCGCGGGTGTGGTCGCTGGCCAGGTTTGGATGGCATGTTGTGTTGATTTGATGTTGGCGAGGGTGTCTTGGGTGCTCTGCTGGGTCCTGAGGTTGCTGGTGTTGCCGACGGTGAGGGCGTTGCGTTGGACAATGAGGGTGCCGTTGTTGATGTACTGGGTGTCCTTGCCGACGGTGTCTCCGTTGGCTCTGGGTGTTTCCGCTGGTGAGGGTGTTGTGGCGTTGGGTTTGGGTGGTCTTGGTACGGGTGTTGGTGGCGGTGCTGGTGTGGGTGTCGCAGTTACTGGTCCTGGGTGTGTGTTTGGGCGTAGTTGGTCGTTGGGTGTTGCTGGGTGTGGGCGCTCGCCACTCCTGGCTGAGGGCCTGGTGGGTGCTGCTGGTTGGTCTACCCTTGTGTCCTAGTGATGTTTCTGGCGGCCCTGCAGCTCCCCTGGCGGAGGGTTGCTGGGCTCTTGTTCTTTGGGTTTTCCTGTGTTGTGTGCGTTTGTGATGCGGGCGTTGCTCGCGCTTGGGTGTGTTGTGCGCATTTGTGGGGCTCGTGTTGGTGGCAGCTGTGGCGGTGCGTGTTGTGTGCGTGCGCGGGCGTGTGTGTGGTGTGCTGGTGGTGGGTTTGGGTGGCTGTCCTCGCCTCTCTGGGCTTGTTTTGGCGGCTCTGTGTGGGCGCGGGGCTGTGTGTCGCGGCCCCTTTCCTAGCCCGGCTGTGGGGCCCGGGTGTGGTTCCCCGCCACCCCCTTTGTTTGCCCTCCCCGCTCTTTCTCTTTGCCGCGTCGCTTGGGTCGCTGTTCCCCTAGTGCCTTGCCCGGGCCTACCCGGGCTGTGGTGGGTGTGCGGTGGGGCTGGGGGGGGGGGGGGAGGGGTCCTTGACACTGGCTCCGGTCCCTTCCCCTGGTGTTTCCCCTTGGGGGGGCTGATGCTTGCACTCCCCGTCAGGGTGTAACTCTGTTGTACGGGCTGTCCATTTGTACTCGCTCGGTACAAATGAACCTGGTTCGTAGCCAGGTACTCCAGCCGTTCCCCACACCGGGGTCGGGTACACTGTGGGTCGCAGGGGAGTCCTTGCGGGACAAGCGTGTCTCTTGCCTGCCCCGATGGACGGTGTGCCCTACCAGCAGCCCCTCGCTGTGCCCGAACCGCAGTACGTGCCGTGGGGAGTGCTCTTGGTCAGGCCCATTGGTCACCCCCCCAGGCCGGTGCCACCGCGGGCCGCTGACCAACGGTCCCGGGCGTATCCCACCTTATTGCGGGTGCTGAGGTGGAGCAGATACAGTCACCGGGGGGGGGCCCAAACCCCTGAGGTTGGGTCCTTTGCCTGCGTTTCCTGTGAGCCCCTTTCGTCCCGCCCCCTCCTTTCGCTGTGTGCGTTGTGGTGGTGGGTTTCCCGTCTCTCCTGGTTGGGGTGGGGTGGTGGTGGTGGGGGGGCGGATGTGGCCGAGGAGAAGCAGCGGAGCAGCGACGAGGAGAAGACGGAGGAGATGCAGAGTAGGGGGGACCAAGACGAGGCCGTGCACAAGCAGCCAAGAGCAGACGAAGACAAGGAGTGCGCAGGACGGGATCGTCCGGGGCACAACAAGAAGGAGCGGCCCAAGCGAAACGACCACAAAAGGCGGAGGGAGGAGACCCGACGAAGCAGACTGGAACATCCGGGGCGGAAGGAGCAGCAGGGGCCGCCAGCCCCCGGACTGGAGCATCGGAGGACAAGAGGCGGCCAGACGCCCCGGACTGGATCGTCTGGGGTGGGCCAAGCAGCTGGAACCGCCGCCCCCCGGACTGGAGCATCCGGGGACCAGCGGCGGTGGACGCCCCCCGGACCGCAGCATCCAGGGCAGAACAAGCAGCAGGCGCCATGGGGAGCCACAGAAGTGGCCACGAGGACGAGACCGTGGAGATGAAGAGGAGAGGTGACCAAGACGAGGCCAAGCACAAGCAGCCAAGAGCAGACAAAGACAAGGAGAGCCCAGGACTGGATCATCCGGGGCAAAACCAGAAGGAGCGGCACAAGCGGAACGACCAAAAAAGGCGGAGGAAGGAGACACGCCACCCCCCAGACTGCAGCATCCGGGGCGGAACAAGCAGCAGGGGCCGCCACCCCCCGGACTGGATCATCTGAGGTCCAGTGGCAGCCAAACGCCCCGGACTGGAACGTCCGGGATGGGCCAAGCAGCAGGCACCGCCGCCCCCCGGACTGGAGCATCCAGGCACCAGCGGCGGTGGATGCCACCCGGACTGGAAAGTCCGGGGCGGAACAAGCAGCAGGTGCCACGGGGAGCCACAGCAGTGGCCACGAGGACGAGGCCGTGGAGAAGCAGCAAAGCAGAGTGGAGGACCAGGCCAGGAGAAGCGGAGAAGACAGGATGAGGATGAGGCCAAGGTGACGCAGTGAAGCACACAAGTGGACGAGGATGGGGGGATGAGGTGGAGCAACCGCGGGGACGAAACCGAGGAGAAGCAGCGGAGCAGCAACGAGTAGGAGTGCGAGGAGATGCAGAGTAGGGGAGACCAAGACGAGGCCGAGAACAAGCAGCCAAGAGCAGATGAGGACAAGGGGGGCCCAGGACTGGATCATCCGGGGCAAAACAAGAAGGAGCGGTACAAGCGCAACAACCACAAAAGGCGGAGGCAGGAGACACGACACCCCCCGGACTGGAGCATCCGGGGCGGAACAAGCAGCAGGGGCCGCCACCCCCCGAACTGGATCATCTGAGGTCCAGTGGCGGCCAAACGCCCCGGACTGGATCGCGCGGGGTGGGCCAAGCAGCAGGCACCGCCGCCCCCCGGACTGGAGCATCCAGGCACCAGCGGCGGTGGATGCTCCCCGGACTGGAACATCCGGGGCGGAACAAGCAGCACATGCCACGGGGAGCCACAGAAGTGGCCACGAGGACGAGGCCGTGGAGATGCAGCAAAACAGAGTGGAGGATGAGGCCGGGGAGAAGCGGAGAAGACAGGATGAGGACAAGGCCAAGCTGACGCAGTGAGGCACACAAGTGAACGAGGACGGGGGGATGAGGTGGAGCAGCCGCGGGGACGAGGCCGAGGAGAAGCAGCGGAGCAGCGACGAGGAGGAGCCGGAGGAGATGCAGAGTAGGGGGGACCAAGGCGTGGCCGAGCAGAAGCAGCCAAGAGCAGACGAAGACAAGGAGAGCCCAGGACTGGATCATCCGGGGCAAAAAAAGAAGGAGCAGCACAAGCGCAACGACCACAAAAGGCGGAGGAAGGAGACAGGACACCCCCCGGACGGGAGCATCCGGGGCGGAACAAGCAGCAGGGGCCGCCATCCCCCGGGCTGGATCATCTGTGGACAAGTGGCGGCCAAACGCCCCGGACTGGATCGTCCGGGTAGGGCCAAGCAGCAGGCACCGCCGCGCCTGTGACTGGAGCATCCAGGGACCTGCGGCGGTGGACGCCCCCCGGACTGGAACATCCGGGGCAGAACAAGCAGCAAGCGCCACGGGGAGCCTCAGCAGTGGCCACGAGGACGAGGCCGTGGAGATGCAGCAAAGCAGAGTGGAGGACCAGGCCGGGGAGAAGCGGAGAAGACAAGATGAGGACAAGGCCAAGGTGACGCAGTGATGCACACAAGTGGACGGGGACCGGGGGATGAGGTGGAGCAACCGCGGGGACGAGGCCCAGGAGAAGCAGCGTAGCAGCGACGAGGAGGAGTGCGAGGAGATGCAGAGTCGGGGTGACCAAGACGAGGCCGAGCACAAGCAGCCAAGAGCAGACGAAGACAAGAAGAGACCAGGACTGGATTATCCAGGGCAAAACAGGAAGGAGCGGCCCAAGCGAAACGACGACAAAAGGCGGAGGAAGGCGACACGACACCCCCCGGACTGCATCATCCGGTGAAGCAGTGGGGTAAACAAGTGGCGGAGGCCGAGGTGAAGGAGAGCAGCAGCCACGAGGACGAGGCCATGGATAAGCAGCGCGGCAGCCAAGAGGAGGAGCCCGTGGTGATGCAGTGATGCGAAGATCCGGACGAGGCCAAGGTAATGCAGCGAAGCAAAGACGAGGCCAAGAAGTGCCCAGGACTGGATGATCCGGGGAAAAGCGAGAAGGAATAGCCGAAGCACGACGCGAGCAAAAACCGGTGAAAAAAGACCAGATGCCCCGGACTGGATCATCCGGAGCGGAACAAGCAGCAGGAGCCGCCGTCCCCCGGACTGGATCATCCAGGGACAAGTGGCGGCCTGGCGCCCCGGACAGGATAATCCGGGGCTGGCAGCCTGTCCGCACAAGAGCAGGGCTCGACAGGCCGCGCTGAGGCGGGCCCTTGACCGGGTATAGGAGGCCAGATTTGAGTGCTGGTAGCTACGCCTCTCCGCACCCCCACCATGCATGAGACTCTCGTGCCGCAGGTGGGATAGGGGGTGAAGAGGTGCGCCCGAAGCCGCCCACCCAGCTAAACGGAGGGCGGAGACACACGCACAACAAAGAGGGCATCAACATGGACACCACGACGCAGGCGGGGCACAACAGCGGAGCACTCCATCCAACCAAGCCCTAGCAGATGGCCTGGCCAGCCACAAAAGGCGCCGTTCAGTGCAAAAGAAAAACCAAGCCCTAGCAGGGGTACGTGTGGTGGCGTCCCTGCTAGGCCACAGCCGCCAACCAAAAACAAAACAAAAAAAAACACGCGCTGTGTTTCTGTGCACAAATGCAGGTGGAACACATGGGCTGCCCACCCTGCATGACCCAGGGGGCAGATCACACACACAGCAGCACGCCCCAGCCAGGTATGGGGGGAACAGCCGAAAGAGGACCCTCGACCATGAGTGCCGAGGGACAAACATCAGAAGGGCAATGTGCCATAGAAGATATGCAAGACGACGTCAAGGACGGCAAGACAGCAGGCGGTGCAAGCATACAGAACACAGAACACAACTCCCCTGCAAGCCCTAGTGGGGGTACGTGTAGTGGGGTTCAGCTAGACCACAGCCCCCTGGACACGCTGTGTTCTCGTGCCAAAACATAGGTGGTCCAAAGGTGCCATGACAAGGGAAAGGTGGCCAGACGATCCGGGCAGGAACGGCGGAGGAGAATGCGCCGAGTGCGCGGAGGAAGGGGAGTGGATAGGAGCGACCCGTGCGAGGAGCACGAAACGGTCCCCGGATGGATGAGGATCCTGTGGGCCCGCGCCACGGGGTTGCTGGCGGCCCGGTGGGGTATAAACACAGGATGAGGGATGGGAAGGGGGCACGGGGCTAGGACAGGAGTGTGGCACAGGCCACACAACGGCCCAATGGGAACGGAAAACAACGGGACGCGGGGATGGGGCCGGTGTCGGTATGGGGTGAAGGGGAATGGGACATGGGATGGGAAGGGAGGCCGATAGTGCCAAGCATAGGCTCCCTGGGATTGGGAAACCAGTCGCCATGGAGTGGTGAACCATGGGCCAACCATGGGGAGCCTGGCCACCGGAAGTCGGGAAAATGCCCTGAACTCGGGGACGGCCGTGAGGTGTCCGCAGGGGTGAGGGTTGACCCTGAGGTCCCCGTGAAAGTGCTGCCCTGGGTCGATGTGGGTGCCGGAGGGCTCGGGGCCGGCAAGACCAGTGGGGCAGGCACACGAGGAGTCTCCCTGGATGTTGTTATTGGGGTTGGAACCAGAGACACGGACACCAACGGAGGCGAGAGCAGCGACAACAGAAGCAAGGTCCATGCTGATTGTGGTCCGGCAGAAAATCCCAGTCTATGAAGAAAATTGAGGGGAATTATTCTAAATACATCTGAGTGTCCAAAACTGTCCGAATGAATTTAAATAATCCATTTATGTAAAACTGTATGGCCGATCAGGCCCGCGAGCGCGCGCCAGCGGCAAATGGCGATTCCAGCTAAAATAGCGGAATGCGGCGGATTTACGGGAAATGGACCGCGGAATCAAATCCGGCATATCAGAAATATATAGGAAATATCCTGTGACTGAGCTGCGAGGCGGCAATTCCGCCGAAGCAAAGAAAATGACCAAAATGTAGCCAATCTGGGCAGAATGTCTGAAAATCTGAGCAGATGGGGCTAGCCGCACTTACACTCCCCCTCCAAAAACACACTGGGGTGTGTCGCTACGTCAACGAAGAACGTAGTGCGGGTAAGTCCCAGAAAAACATAGAAATGTAGCCTCGATGGGGCGAAATCTGCTTGATCTGACCTGATTTGGGCTGAATTGGCACTGAATCAGGCTGGATGAACCTGAAATGAGACAGAATGAGAAGTGACGAACAGTCCTCCGTGCAGTAAAACATTAGGTCACGGGCTAAAAAGCATGTAAACATATCGAGAATCGATACCAAACCATGCATTGGTTGAGAATGAGGTAGATTATTGGTGGATTGAGTGGGGGGATCAAGAATTGGAGTGACATCTCAGCGCTCTGGCACAGTTTCGCTGTTGCGGGCACGCTACGGTGTCCTCGCCGAACTCTACATCGTGTTATCCCGCTTTTCTCGTTCTGAAAAGTACAGCATGTGACTCAGATTTGGCGCATCTGATGGATGATCACAAGATTCAGCAAAATTGAGAGCTAATTTGGGCAGAGATTGAGGGGATGAAGCAATCACAGAGTGGTTAAACAAATACACAGGTAGTCTACAGACCCTAAGTGCACAGAAGATCATAAGCGTCAACGAAGTTAGGCAAAGCCGTCGACAGATCTTCGAGGAATGATGGGAGATGACAAGGAAATCAATCTAAATTGTCCTAACATGAGTAAATTCCCTGAGATGAAGGTGAAATGAAGCGGAATGTGTACAACTGAAACTACTAACACTTTCGTTTAGACTAAAGTAAATATATATTGTCGTTTATTCAGCTCAATTGTGCTTTCCGGCACGTTGGTTCGCGAGCATCTAACAGATTCTATCAAAATGTGGATCATGTGATGATGCATCATGATGAGACATGCTGGCCCTGGATCCTTGGCATGTAACGCGCCGAAGGTTCGCTGAAGGCACTTTACTGACAGTATATAACTGAGAGACACCGAATTTACAGTGGCGGTGGTGTCAATCGACTTGGACAAGGCCAATCTTTCGATGAAGTCCCACAAGACACTTGGATTCACCATTCTCGACAGTTTCTGGTCGAATTTAGCTCACATTGGCGTGTGCCAAAAATACAACGAAGCTTACGGACTTCAGAGGCTGCTGTTAGAAGTCCCTAGAGCTCCTAGATGAAGATTGTCTGAACAATTGACGTCTGGGTTTCGTACAACAGTGGCAGAATGATGGACAAACCTGAGAAATTCAAGGTAAATTTGAGGATCCTGGATCTGAATCTGGACTTTGGCGTCAGCATCACAGCAAATGAAGGTGAGATCTGAGTTCCTGGCGTCGCCTCTAGGGCAGCCAGTACTACAGGGGTTGCCTGTAGGGGTGAATGTCGCTGCGCAGCGTTTTGATTATGTACATTTGCTTCCATCTGCACGAGTAGCCAGGCCTGGCCAGCCACAAAAGGCGCCGTTCAGTGCAAAAAAAATCTGCACGAGTAGCCAAATTCCAAAGATGCACAGACCAACAGAGACAAGATTACCCCGAATCTGCCTGAATTAAGCCTGAGTTTGGTTTTTTCTGAACACGGCAGCACACTCCGTCAGCGTATCTACGCCTTGTCTGCCTAACGGAGACCAAAGAAAAGTTGATTGACGTCAAATTATCAAACATTCGCAGTTCTCCACATCATGACATAAACATAAAGAATGAACAGTGGATTGAGCAGAATGTGGTAGGATGGCTTCTCAATTCGGCCAAGCACGAAAACAGGTGACCACCAACCTGTCTGGTCGGGCCCTGGTACGGCTTGGGCGCTGCAAATCAGCGGCCGAACTCGAAGCTTGGTCCTCATTTGGCTCCTGGGCTGGCCTGACCACAGGAGGGGGGATCGACGGATCAGCCCTGGAATGTGGCTGTTGAGGGCCGTAAAAGGCTGGATCTCGATTCACCACAGGTCGTTTTCCGTCGCTCTCCACTTGTCTGTCTGGTTTCGACAAACAATCTGTCAGGAGTACACCAATTTCGGGGTGCTTCTTGAGGAAGTCGATGAACCCCTTGGTGTATCCATGGACAAAAGATTGGGCTGGTTCCCAGTTGTTGTGACTGGAATCAAAGCCCCTCCACTCACACAGAAATTCCCATTCGCCCTTGGCGTCACGTCTTGCTTCAACAATCCTCTTGAGTTCGTACTTTCCCCCTTCGATTACCCGATCAGACAAGTGTTTTGCAGTCCAAAAAAGGGGTTTAACTCGATCCTTGGGGGAGGGGATCTCTCTCTTGAGGCGATCGCCCGAAACGTCAATTTCCCTGCTGACATCCACACGGATCCTCCACCTGTTCTCACCAAGACGTGCTGTAACAGCAAATGGCCCCTCCCACAAGGGAAGAAGCTTGTCATCTCCGTCCAGGGTGGTTTCGGATTTTCGAAGCCAAACTCGATCATCGACTTCAAAATTGTGGGGGTTTTTTCGACCTTGATTTTGAACCCAAAGCCAGTCAGCTTGATGCTTCTCGATTAATTTCGACACAGATTTATCTGCTCGTTGGACTTCGTCCAAAAACAGCGAAGCATCCTTACAGGGGCGAGGATTATTCAACGGCATGTTCCACCAACACTTCTTTCGTCCAAAGACAATTTCATTTGGAGAAAGGCCATGATACAAAGGCGTGTTGTGGTAACGGCGAAGCAATGCGAAGAGAACTTCAAGCCAGTGGAAATCCTTCTCACTCGCGAGCTCCTTACGAAGCATATTTATAACAGAGCGGCCGGCTCTTTCGCCAGGCAGCGCTCGATGCGAGTGGATTTCACACCTGAGGTGGTGGATTCCAAGGCGAGCACACAATTCTCTCCACCATTCGGAGGTGTACTCTTTGCCTGAGTCCGTGACCACCTCGGATGGGACGTCCCAGCCTCCCATCCAGGTCTGCGCGCACCATTTGGCGGCAGCCTTGCCAGTCATCGACTCAATGTTGCAAGGCAACACTTGAATGTAGCCGGAATGACGGCACTGAATAAGGAGCACACCATTGACTTTTTTGTTAGTCCAATGGCACTCTTCGTCATCGAGTTCACTGAGATAGAAGAAATCACTGGTGACTCTGTTAAAGAGACGCTCCGGAATAGGATGAGGCCTCAGATGGCCGTGCTTCTTCGCGCTGGGAGGCGTCGAGACAGCACATTGGGCACATCCGGCAGCTACTTTCATGCAATGAGTGTAGAGCCTCGATCCAAACAACCTATGCTTAATCATCGACCACAGTCGACGGCCATGTGCGTGGGGGGACTCCCATTTGTGCCACCAGTTTAACACTCGGGGGGCTAGGGCGTCTGGCACACACAATTTACCCTCCATCCACAGCTTCCCCCCATCCAACGAGTACTCAGGAAAAATCCCATCCCTGTGAGCATCTTTGGATTTGAGATTTCCAAAGACCTCTTTAAACATGTGATCCTGCAGATAATCGGACGTCCAGTCTCGGATGATAAGGGAATCCTTAGGCAGGGGTGGAGTTTTGGCCGGATCTCGGCGCTTAATGCCCTCGATCAACCGAAATCGATTTACTCGTCGGGTGTAGTCAAACCGTTTCACACTCCCTGTGGAGGGATCGGTGACATTTTCCACGACTTTCATCGTTTTGGTGCAGATCTCGTGAGCATGCGCCGGATCTGTGATGGCCGTGATGTCGTGACACGGCAATGCGTGCTGTTTGACAGCGCACTGCATGCATGCACGTCGAATGAGTTTCTTTTCTTCCTGATCCCATTCGATGATGACATGGCGGTCCTGCTCCGTACCATGGATGTTGGTACTTTGCAGCCCCTCTGAGGCGGGGTAAGCCCATCGGCTCAGAGCATCCGCTACCGTGTTGTGTTTTCCAGGCAGATACGACACATGGAGGTCAAACAGAGAGAGAAATTCGTGCCATCTGGCCCGTCGACCAGCTGGGCTCGCGACAGTATCAATGTGTTCGGTGGCCCAATACTCCAGAGATCGATGATCCGTCAGGACCTCGACTCGATTGGTGCCAACCCACGATTGGTACTTTTTTAAAGCACAGATGATGGCGTAAGTCTCTTGCTCACGCGGCGACCATTGCATTTGGCGTGGGGCTAGCTTCCGTGACCAAAATGCAAGAGGGTAATGATCGCCGGTGGCTTCATCAACCTGTTCAAGGACAGCTCCGATCGCGTACCTAGATGCGTCGGTTCTTATGTAGAAGGGTCGGTCAAATTGGGGCACATGCAACGTGGCGACTTCGCAGAGGGCTGCCTTCAAGTGATGGAAGGCCTCCTCGCACTCGTCAGTCCACTTGACACGAACCTTTGAACCTGCCTTGCCTGCATCTCTCCCTACCTTCAATAATTCAGTGAGGGGGGCAGCAAATTTGGCATAATTCGGCACAAAAGTGTGGTAAAAATTGCAACAACCCAGGAATCCTCTCAACTCCGTGATCGTCTCAGGGCGCTTCCACTTCTGAATAGCGACGAGCTTCCCTGGACTGGGTCGTCGAGTGCCATTCTCTAGGAGAGAACCACAAAATTCGACTGATTTTAAAAACAATTTTCCCTTCTTTGGCCCACAAATCAGCTGATTGGCGTCAAGAATGTCCAAAACTTGGTTCAGCTGCTTTTCATGTAGGGCCACCAGCTTGGCTTCGGTCAGTCCCTCCCCCTCCGTCGCGATGATTATGTCATCTATGTACACACTCACGAAGGCACGAAGCTCAGGATGGGTTGTGAACAGCACATCCTCCATCATTCTTTGAAAAAATGAGGGGGCGTTCTTCAATCCCATGGGCATGACGGTCCATTGGACTGGGCCACATGGCGTGCACATACAGGTAAGAGGTCTGCTGTCCTTCCTCAACGGCATTTGGTGAAAACCGTGACGGAGATCCAGCACAGAGAACAAACGACCTCTTGCCCTCTTGGCGATTTCCTCCTCAATGAGGGGCAGGGGGTGTGAATCCGCCTTTGTTTCGGCGTTGAGATTGCGAAAATCAACCACCATTCGCCAACCATCAATGGTGTTCTGGTCTGCAGGCGGTGGCTTCGGGACTGTGAACGGTGAACAGCACCATTCGCTGGTCATACAACCCTCAAGCCAACCAAATTCCCTGAGATTTCTCTCAATGATTTTTCTGAGAATCTCATGTTTGTGTCCATGATTTTCATAAGGGCGCTGTTTTTTTGCCTTGTACCCTTCACGAAGCTCGATGAAGGCTTCACCGAACTGTCCACGGACAGGGGGGTCCTTGATCAACTTTCCTGAAAGGGTTGTATCCTTCCGTTCCTCAAAAATCTTTTCTCTTGACTTGGAACACAATTCAGTGTCCACCTGATCACCAGGAATTACTGTCGAAAAAACTTTGGCGACTTCTTCGGCTTTGGCAGGAAGAATCTTCTTACGGATGTCCCTAAACAGGTCCGTATCCACTGCCTCTTGAAGATAGGTGGGTCTTGTGTCGAAATCCCAGAGATTTTCCTCGTGATCCAGCTCCTCGAAAGGATCCATGAAAGCTTCCACAGGGGGTTTTTCATAAAAAACTCTGAATTTGCGGCGCGATTGGAGATTTTTCCTCGCCCGTGCACTGAAGATTCTTTTCGATGTCGACCGTATGGGTGAAGAGGGAGCCGAGGCGGATCCATTGGTCGTTGAATCACCTTGGGTATCTGACGAACAAAAATCAGAAAAAATAGAATCATCATCAGTACCACGCTCAGCCTCAGATTCAGACCCAACACAGGAATCTGTACTAGAATCAGCAGAATTAGAGTCAGAAAGCTTTCCATCCACCAGGAATGCAAGCGAACTCCAGGAGCGCTGTGGCAGGGGACCTGTGTCGTCCCTGGCATACAGCTTAATCTTCCTGGGAAGTTCGATGTAATCTACACAAATGTCCTGCAATTCCTGAAACCAAGGCTTGTCGTCCCACAAGGGCACAACTAAAATTGCCTGGGTCTTATCTTGCTTGATTTTGTGGATGACCTGCTGGATTAAGTGAAACGGAGGATTAATCCACAACTTCTTGTCCCATTTGTGGGTCCAAGCGTCGCTGAAGTGCTTGTCAAAGCGCTTGTTCATACGGTTAGCAAATGCATCATACTGGGGCCAAAAAGAATGATGTTCATGGAAGTATTCACAAATTGCATCGCGCCATTTGTCGACAACTCTGTAGGATGAAGAGTGCCAGCGCGAAGGGCGTCGTGGCTGGGAGTCCCTACGAAGACATTCTAACTCCTGGGAGTAATCGGCACTCCCATTCACCTCTGCAATGGTGACATCTTCACCAAATTTTGGTGTCACCTTTTGCTTCAAAAATTCTTCTGCACTTTTAAACCCTGCGTGCAAAAAACGAAATTCAGGACGCTCCAAAGGACCTGACTCCAGCAAAAAACAACGACGATGACCTACGGGCGCTACCCTGTTCTTGCGAAGCCAAGGATGCCCCAAATAAAGGTCATACTTTATGTCAGCACGGTAGAAGTAGTCATCCTTAAGGACAACTTGTTCCACATTTTGCTCTTCCCAAAGGTCTTGAGCGACCAAATGAGTTGATATATAACAACCGCGTTGCCCACCTGCGAGAGAATGTCCAGAAACTCCCTCGAGGGTAACAGGATGAGGCGATTCAAACACGCAGTCGTCGGGTAAGAATGCATTGGATTGGAGATTTACCTCTGATCCATTATCACACAAACAAGTGGCGAGGTGGAAATTTCCCTTGCAATCAGAGACCCACAGCTTTGTGACAAACTGACGAGCCCTGTGCTTGGACTGTACACCAACCTCGTCCACTACAACAGAAGGATCCGCTGCCGGATCCAGGGGAGAGGAGACAAGCGACCCTACATCAAGTAATGGTCGATCAGGAATTTGGGGATCATGCCTGAAATCGCCTGGGGAGGGACGATTTTCGTGGCTCCCCTAGGCGTTCTGACCTCCAGCGGCTGCGTTAACATTGTGAACACAGCCTGTTTCGTCGATCCATTCATCCTGGAACGGATCATCCGCTGGATTCAGAGCATTTTCGACATAATCTCGATCCGCATCTGACACCTGGTCTGCACCTGAGACCTGATCCACACGATGATTGCCCTTTCCTCGTCCACGGCCACGGCCGCCGGATGATGGGCCACCACCGTCGCCACGCCCTCTGCCCTTGCCAGAGAAGGGGGTTCCTGAAGGATTTCCCTTACCCTTACCCTGTGATCCTGGAGCATTTCCTTTATTTGTACCGGATTGAGGGGTTTGGCCTGGATTTCGATTTCCGCCTCCGGCGTTGAAATTGGGACTTGTCTGGCCGTTTGGCTGTCCACCGGAACCGGATGGAGTCCGATTCCCTTTGCCTTGGGACCCGCCAGGGCCTCCAGTATTTTTGTTCCCACCGGAGGGAGTCGAATTACCCTTTCCCCCCTTGGCACCATGCACCTGTCTGTCATTCCTGTCTGAATTCTGAGGATTACTGACATTTTCACCAATCACCTTGTGATCGTAAGCAGACCATCGGTGATTAGCAGTGGAATGCGTCTTAGCTCGGTTCGTAGAACCTAACAGAAGGCAGATGCCACAATGATCCTGAACATTCCGGGTGTCATTCACCTTTTTGTTGCCCTTTTGGGCCCCATTTTGGGTGTTTTGCTGGGTATTCCTGTTTCCCCCAAGACCCTCATGGAAATTTTGATTGGCGGCGTCAGCGAGCCTCTCAACCTCTTCCCACAGTTCCTGCGGAGTAAACGAAAACACCCAGTTCCTGGCCTTCAGGCGAGTGCCATGGAAACTTACTCCCCTATTGAGGACTTGGACAAACAAGTCCCGATCCTCGTGTTCATTGAACTTGATTTTCCACGTGTTTTCAGTGAATTTCACCTTGGTAAACGACGTGGGGGAGCACTTTTGAAGTGCCTCCCTGACGGTAAACCGGTTCGCCGAGGCGTCAAAGCCATCGATCTCCGCCCACCAGGTCTTGACCTTTTCTTCGGACTGTCGATTCCGAAGGGTGGCGGCGGTTTCTGAGGGGATTTTGTCAGAAATTTGATTTTTCAGCTCGGCACTGGAATATTTTTCGCCTGAATGTTCGGATTCTTCTACGAGATTCCAGAAGCGCTGTCTCTTGTCCTGCACCTCGTGCAAGATTAATCGAGAGAATGAAGGAAAATTCTTCAACATCTGGTGGTAATGGTCCTCAGGCAGCCGGGATCCACGTACCTCCAACTGTTCCCACACCTCATCAAAGGTAAGGGGGGAACTTGAATCTTCACGATCACTCCAGGTTCTGAGCCAAGTGTTGGCCGGCGCTCCCTCAAGGCAGTCCAGAAGGGCCATCAGGAACTGATCATCCTGGAGTTTTTGAGTCTTAACCCACAGTTTAAATTCCCGTTGGAACTGAGGCCAACGTCTGGGGTTCCCATTATACTTTGGTTGCTTGGCAACCTGACGAAGTCGCAATGAAGTGGGATTTAGGAGGGAATCCAGCCCAACACCGGCCGTAATGGTAGACACCTTGGCGGCATCATTAGCCACACCAGCTCCGGCGAGGGTCTGGGCGAGCAACATCTGGGCAATTGCATTGGAATCAACAGCAGGAAGGGTAGTACGGGAGGCAGTTCTTTTGGCATTCTGAACCTCAGTCCTAGCCTTCGCCGATCTACTCTGTGATCGAGAGATTGTAACCCTTTCCTTTAGCTTAGTCCTGCTGATCCGTGCATCGGTGGTCTTAGAGTCCACCGAAGGAGCAATCGAAAAAATTTCTGTCGCCTCCTCCGACGGTTCTGTTATCTGATCCACCGATGATGCGCCCTCAGACCTCATGTGGGTCTTGAAAAGATCTTTAATTCCCAGAGTCTGAATGATGAGTTGCATTTGATCTTTGAGCAATTGGAGCTCAGAGTCTCGCTGAGATCTGCAAGAGCAGTCGGCAGGACAGTACATACCCCGCCCTGAAGGACCTGAGCAGGCTGTCGGACCGCTAATCTCAGTGGTTCGCAGCCAGGAGTCCACTTGGGGAGCTCCTTCAGTCCTAATTTCCAGGCTTGCCTGCCTAGCTGCCTCTAAGATTCCTTCCTCAACCGCGGCGGCTAGATCGTCGCGGATGGACACAGAGGGATGGGGGGCGGAGGGCCCGGCAACCGGTGCCTTGGTCTTCTCCTTCGGGAAGGGGCTTGCCTCCCAGATCTGCAAGAAAATGGAAAAAGATTCATCTTCTTGAGAACACCACCACATCCTGGTATTAATTTCTTCTTGAAGGAGGAAAAAATATTCGAATAAAAATTCGGAGGCGATTCTTTCTTGTCCTATCAGCCTAGACGTGGCTAATAGACACAGGGCCTCAAGCGCCTCAAGGTTACGGGCCACTTCCGAAGACAAATGGTTGTCCCATTGTGCCCATGAGGCTGGTCGATTAACGGTAGGTACCTCACCTGGACCACCCATCTCAATGTCGTCAATTTCGGCATCGATGGTCTCGAAATGTGGACATTGGTAGGGAGTATTGGTCCCCGCCAAGTCCGTAAGCTCCACCGGAGCGTTGCCATTAGCGTAAGCTGGGAGATTCCAGCTGCTCGATGGCCAATTTCGACTGGGATCTTGATTGTAATCTGGGCCTCCACAGCTGCTGATTTGTGTCCTTCTTGGGCAATTTGGGCTTGCGCAAGGCATTCCTCTCAAGGCCTCGTTCGCACAGCACCACGGGAGCGTGATCGTTACTTCTCCGGAGGTTGCGGAGTCTACGGGGCCGTACTGAGGGGCTAGCTGTGGTTGGGACACCAAAGGAACAACATTCAGGTAGCCTCTGCTACCATGAAAGTGCTGCCCTGGGTCGATGTGGGTGCCGGAGGGCTCGGGGCCGGCAAGACCAGTGGGGCAGGCACGCGAGGAGTCTCCCTGGATGTTGTTATTGGGGTTGGAACCAGAGACACGGACACCAACGGAGGCGAGAGCAGCGACAACAGAAGCAAGGTCCATGCTGATTGTGGTCCGGCAGAAAATCCCAGTCTATGAAGAAAATTGAGGGGAATTATTCTAAATACATCTGAGTGTCCAAAACTGTCCGAATGAATTTAAATAATCCATTTATGTAAAACTGTATGGCCGATCAGGCCCGCGAGCGCGCGCCAGCGGCAAATGGCGATTCCAGCTAAAATAGCGGAATGCGGCGGATTTACGGGAAATGGACCGCGGAATCAAATCCGGCATATCAGAAATATATAGGAAATATCCTGTGACTGAGCTGCGAGGCGGCAATTCCGCCGAAGCAAAGAAAATGACCAAAATGTAGCCAATCTGGGCAGAATGTCTGAAAATCTGAGCAGATGGGGCTAGCCGCACTTACACCCCGGGTGAATGGCCTAAGTACACGTAGGTGAAAGTGCTGCCCTGGGTCGTTGATGGTGCCGGAGGGCTCGGGGCCGGCAAGACCAGTGGGGCAGGCACGCGAGGAGTCTCCCTGAACGCTGCTATTGGGGGTAGAACCGGATACTCGGACACCAACGGAGGCGAGAGCAGCAACAACTGAAGCAAGGTCCATGCTGATTGTGGTCCGGCAGAAAATCCCAGTCTATGAAGAAAATTGATGCGGATTTTATTATGCACATCTGAGTGTCCATATCTGTCTGAAAAGATTTAAATAAATCCGATTGTGAAAAATATTTGGCCGATCTGGCCCGCGAGCGCGCGTCAGCGGCAAATGGCGATTCCAGCTAAATGATCGGAACGCGGCGGATTTACGGAGAATGGACCGCGGAATCAAATCCGGCATATCAGAAATATATAGGAAATATCCTGAGACTGAGCTGCGAGGCGGCAATTCCGCCGAAGCAAAGAAAATGACCAAAATGTAGTCAATCTGGGTTAGATCAGTGAAAATCTGAGCAGATGGGGGTTAGCCGCACTTACACTCCCCCTCCAAAAACACACTGGGGTGTGTCGCTAGGTCAACGAAGAACGTAGTGCGGGTAAGTCCCAGAAAAATATAGAAATGCAGCCTCGATGGGGCGAAATCTGCTTGATCTGACCTGATTTGGGCTGAATTGGCAGTGAATCTGGATGGATGAACCTGAAATGAGACAGAATGAGAAGTGACGAACAGTCCTCCGTGCAGTAAAACATTAGGTTAAGGGCTAACAAGCATGTAAACGTATCGAGAATCGATACCAAACCATGCACTGGTTGAGAATGAGGTAGATTATTGGTGGATTGAGTTGGGGAATCAAGAAATGGAGTGACATCCCAGCGCTCTGGCACAGTTTAGCTGTCGCGGGCACGCTACGGTGTCCTCGCCGAACTCTACATCGTGTTACTCCCGCTTTTCTCGTTCTGAAAAGTGCAGCATGTGCTTCAGATGTGGCGCATCTGGTGGATGATCACATGATTCAGCAAGATTGGGAATCAAATTGAGCAGAGATGAAGGAGATTAAACAATCACAGAGAGGGAAAACAAATACAAATGTAGTCTACAGACCCTAAGTGCACCGAAAATCATAAGCGTCAACGAAGTTAGGCAAAGCCGTCGACAGATCTTCGAGGAATGAGAGGAGATGACAAGGAAATCAATCTAAATTGTCCTACAATGAGGCAAATTCATGAGATGGAGGTGAAATGAAGCGGAATGTCTAGAACTGAAACTACTAACACTTTCGTTTAGACTAAAGTTAATATATATTGTCGTTTATTCAGCTCAATTGTGCTTTCCGGCACGTTGGTTCGCGAGCATCCAACAGATTCCATCAAAATGTGGATCATGTGATGATGCATCATGATGGGACATGATAGCCCTGGATCCTTGGCATGTAACGCGCCGAAGGTTCGCTGAAGGCACTTTACTGACAGTATATAACTGAGAGACACCGTATGTACAGTGGCGACGGTGTCAATCGACTTGCACAAGGCCCATCTTTCGATTGAGTCCCACAAGACACTTGGATTCACCATTTTCAACAGTTCCAGGTCGGATTGAGCTCACATTGGCGTGTGCCAAAAATACAACGAAGCTTACGGACTTCAGAGGTTGCTTTTAGAAGTCCCTAGAGCTCCTATCTGAAGGTTGTCTGAACAATTGACGTCTGGGTTTCGAGCAACAGTGGCAGAATGATGGACAAACCTGAGGAATTCAAGGCAAATTTGAGGATCCTGGATCTGAAACTGGACTTTGGCTTCCGCATCACGGCAAATGAAGGTAAGATCTGAGTTCCTGGCGTCGCATCTGGTGCAGCCAGTACTACAGGGGGTGCCTGTAGGGGTGAATGTCGCTGGCCAGCGTTTTTGTTATGTACATTTGCTTCCATCTGCACGAGTAGCCAAAGTCCAAAGATGCACAGACCAACAGAGACAAGATTACCCCGAATCTGCCTGAATTAAGCCTGAGTTTGGTTTTTTCTGAACACGGCAGCACACTCCGTGGCTTTCGGCTTTCGATACGCTACCGAACGGAGACCAAAGAAAAGTTGATTGACGTCAAATTATCAAACATTTGCAGTTCTCCACATCATGATGTAATCAGAAAGAATGAACAGTGGATTGAGCAGAATGTGGTTCTTTCAAGTTGAATTCGGCCAACCACGAATACATGTGACCACCAACCTGTCTGGTCTGGCCCTCGTACGGCTTGGGCGCTGCAAATCAGCGGCCGAACTCGAAGCTTGGTCCTCATTTGGCTCCTGGGCTGGCCTGACCACAGGAGGGGGGATCGACGGATCAGCCCTGGAATGTGGCTGCTGAGGGCCGTAAAAGGCTGGATCTCGATTCACCACAGGTCTTTTTCCGTCGCTCTCCACCTGTCTGTCTGGTTTCGACAGACAGTCTGTCAGGAGTACGCCAATTTCGGGGTGCTTCTTGAGGAAGTCGATGAACCCCTTGGTGTATCCATGGACGAAAGAATGGGCTGGTTCCCAGTTGTTGTGACTGGAATCAAAGCCCCTCCACTCACATGGAAATTCCCATTCGCCCTTGGCGTCATGTCTTGCTTCAACAATCCTCTTGAGTTCGTACTTCCCCCCTTCGATGACCCGATCTGACAAAATTTTCGAAGTCCAAAAAAGGGGTTTAACCCGATCCTTGGGGGAGGGGATCTCTCTCTTGAGGCGATCGCCCGAAACGTCAATTTCCCTGCTGACATCCACACGAATCCTCCACCTGTTCTCACCAAGACGCGCTGTAACAGCGAATGGCCTCTCCCACAAGGGAAGAAGCTTGTCATCTCCGTCCAGGGTGGTTTCGGATTTTCGAAGCCAAACTCGATCATCGACTTCAAAATTGTGGGGGTTTTTTCGACCTTGATTCTGAACCCAAAGCCAGTCAGGTTGATGCTTTTCGATTAATTTCGACACAGTTCTATCTGCTCGTTGGACTTCGTCCAAAAACAACGAAGCATCCTTACAGGGGCGAGGATTTTTCAACGGCATGTTCCACCAACACTTCTTTCGTCCAAAGACAATTTCATTTGGAGAAAGGCCATGATACAAAGGCGTGTTGTGGTAACGGCGAAGCAGGGCGAAAAGAATCTCAAGCCAGTGGAAATCCTTCTCACTCGCGAGCTCCTTACGAAGCATATTTATAAGTGAGCGGCCGGCTCTTTCGCCAGGCAGCGCTCGATGCGAGTGGATTTCACACCTGAGGTGGTGGATTCCAAGGCGAGCACATAATTCCCTCCACCATTCGGAGGTGTACTCTTTGCCTGAGTCCGTAACCACCTCGGATGGGACGTCCCAACCTCCCATCCAGGTCTGCGCGCACCACTTGGCGGCAGCCTTGCCAGTCATCGACTCGATGTTGCAAGGCAACACCTGCATGTAGCCGGAATGACGGCACTGAATAAGGAGCACACCATTGACCTTTTTATTGGTCCAATGGCACTCTTCGTCATCGAGTTCACCGAGATAGAAAAAATCACTGGTGACTCTGTTAAAGAGGCGCTCCGGAATAGGATGAGGCCTCAGATGGCCGTGCTTCTTCGCGCTGGGGGGCGTCGAGACAGCACATTGGGCACATCCGGCGGCTACTTTCATGCAGTGAGTATATAGCCGTGAGCCAAACAACCTATGTTTAATCATCGACCACAGTCGACGGCCATGTACGTGGGGGGACTCCCATTTATGCCACCAGTTTAACACTCGGGGGGCCAGGGCTTCTGGTACGCACAATTTACCCTCCATCCACAGCTTTCCCCCATCCAACGAATACTCAGAAAAAATCCCATCCTTGTGAGCATCTTTGGATTTGAGATTTCCAAAGACCTCTTTAAACATGGGATCCTGCAGATAATCGGACGTCCAGTCACGGATGATCAGGGAATCTTTAGGCAGGGGTGGAGTTTTGGCCGGATCTCGACGCTTAATGCCCTGGATCAACCGAAATCTACTTACTCGTCGGGTGTAGTCAAACCGTTTCACACTCCCTGAGGAGGGATCGGTGACTTTTTCCACGACTTTCAGTGTTTTGGTGCAGATCTCATGAGCATGCGCCGGATCTGAGATGGCCGTGTTGTCATGGCACGGTAATGCGTGCTGTTTAACAGCGCACTGCATGCATGCACGTCGAATGAGTTTCTTTTCTTCTTGATCCCATTCGATTATGACATGGCGGTCCTGCTCCGTACCGTGGATGTTGGTACTTTGCAGCCCCTCTGAAGCGGGGTAAGCCCATCGGCTCAGAGCATCCGCTACCGTGTTATGTTTTCCAGGCAAGTACGACACATGGAGGTCAAACAGACTGAGAAATTCGTGCCATCTGGCCCGTCGACCAGCTGGGCTCGCGACAGTATCGATGTGTTCGGTGGCCCAATACTCCAGAGATCGATGATCCATCAGGACCTCGACTCAATTGGTGCCAACCCACGATTGGTACTTTTTTAGAGCACAGATGATGGCGTAGGTTTCTTGCTCACGCGGCGACCATTGCATTTGGCGTGGGGCTAGCTTCCGAGACCAAAATGCAAGAGGGTAATGATCACCTGTGGCCTCATCAACCTGTTCAAGGACAGCTCCGATCGCGTACCTAGAAGCGTCGGTTCTTATGTAGAAGGGTCGGTCAAATTGGGGCACATGCAACGTGGCGACTTCGCAGAGGGCCGCCTTCAAGTGATGGAAGGCCTCCTCGCACTCGTCAGTCCACTTGACACGTACCTTTGAACCTGCCTTGCCCGCATCTCTCCCTACCTTCAATAATTCAGTGAGGGGGGCAGCAAATTTGGCATAATTCGGCACAAAAGTGTGGTAAAAATTGCAACAACCCAGGAATCCTCTCAACTCCGTGATCGTCTCAGGGCGCTTCCACTTCTAGATAGCGACGAGCTTCCCTGGACTGGGTCGTCGGGTGCCATTCTCAAGGAGAGAACCACAAAATTGGACTGATTTTAAAAATAATTTTCCCTTCTTTGGCCCACAAATCAGCTGATTGGCGTCAAGAATGTCCAAAACTTGGTTCAGCTGCTTCTCATGTAGGGCCACCAGCTCGGCTTCGGTCAGTCCCTCCCCTTCCGTCGCGATGATTATGTCATCTATGTACACACTCACGAAGGCAGGAAGCTCAGGATGAGCTGAAAAAAGCACATCCTCCATCATTCTTTGAAAAAACGAACGGGCATTCTTCAGGCCCATGGGCATGACCGTCCACTGGACTGGGCCACATGGCGTACACATACAGGTGAGAGGTCGGCTGTCCTTCCTCAACGGCATTTGGTGAAAGCCCTGACGGAGATCCAGCACAGAAAACAAACGACCTCTTGCCCTCTTGGGGTTTTCCTCCTCAATGAGGGGCAGGGGTTGTGAATCCGCCTTGGTTTCGGCGTTGAGGTTGCGAAAATCAACCACCATTCGCCAACCATCAATAGTGTTCTGGTCTGCAGGCGGCGGCTTCGGGACTGTGAAGGGTGCACAGCACCATTCGCTGGTCATACAACCCTCAAGCCAACCAAATTCTCTGAGATTTCTCTCAATGATTTTTCTGAGAATCTCATGTTTATGTCCATGGTTCTCATAAGGACGCTGTTTCTTCGCCTTGTACCCTTCACGAAGCTCGATGAAGGCTTCACCGAACTGCCCACGGACAGGGGGGTCCTTGATCAACTTCCCCGAAAGGGTTGTGTCCTTCCGTTCCTCAAAAATCTTTTCTCTTGACTTGGAACACAATTCGGTGTCCACCTGATCGCCAGGAATTACTGTCGAAAAAACTTTGGCGACTTCTTCGGCTTTGGCAGGAAGAATCTTCTTACGGATGTCCCTAAACAGGTCCGTATCAACTGCCTCTTGAAGATAGGTGGGTCGTGTGTCGAAATCCCAGAGATTCTCTTCGTGATCCAGCTCCTCGAAAGGATCCATGAAAGCTTCCACAGGGGGTTTTTCATAAAAAACTCTGAATTTGCGGCGCGATTTGGAATTCTTCTTCGCCCGTGCACTGAAGATTCTTTTCGATGTCGATCGTATTGGGGAAGAGGGAGACGAGGCTGATCCACTTGACGTTGGATCACCTTGGGTATCTGACGCACAAAAATCAGAAAAAATAGATTCATCATCAGTACCACGCTCAACCTCAGATTCAGACCCAACACAGGAATCAGTACCAGAATCAGCAGAATTAGAGTCAGAAAGCTTTCCATCCACCAGGAATGCAAGCGAACTCCAGGACCGCTGTGGCAGGGGACCTGTGTCGTCCCTGGCATACAGCTTAATCTTCCTGGGAAGTTCGATGTAATCTACACAAATGTCTTGTAATTCCTGAAACCAAGGCTTGTCGTCCCACAAGGGCACAACTAAAATCGCCTGGGTTTTATCTTGCTTGATTTTGTGGATGACCTGCTGGATTAAGTGAAACGGAGGATTAATCCATAACTTCTTGTCCCATTTATGGGTCCAAGCGTCGCGAAAATGCTTGTCAAAGCGCTTGTTCTTACGGTTAGCAAAGGCATCATACTGTGGCCAAAAGGAATGGTGTTCATGAAAATATTCACAAATTGCATCGCGCCATTTGTCGACAACTCTGTAGGATGAAGAGTGCCAGCGCGAAGGGCGTCGTGGCTGGGAGTCCCTACGAAGACATTCTAACTCTCGGGAGTAATCGGCACTCCCATTCACCTCTGCAATGGTGACATCTTCACCAAATTTTGGTGTCACTTTTTGCTTCAAAAATTCTTCTGCACTTTTAAACCCTGCGTGCAAAAAACGAAATTCAGGACGCTCCAAGGGACCTGACTCCAGCAAAAAACAACGCCGATGACCTACGGGCGCTACCCTGTTCTTGCGAAGCCAAGCATGGCCCAAGTAAAGGTCATACTTTATGTCGGCACGATAGAAGTAGTCATCCTTAAGGACAACTTCTTCCACATTTTGCTCTTCCCAAAGGTCTTGAGCGACCAAATGAGTTGATATATAACAACCGCGTTGCCCACCTGCGAGAGAATGTCCAGAAACTCCCTCGAGGGTAACAGGATAAAGCGAATCCTGTAAGCAGTCGTCAGGTAAGAAAGAGTTGGATTGGAGATTTACCTCTGACCCATTATCACACAAACAAGTGGCGAGGTGGAAATTGCCCTTGCAATCAGAGACCCACAGCTTTGTGACAAACTGACGGGCCCTGTGCTTGGACTGTACACCAACCTCGTCCACTACAACAGAAGGATCCGCTGCCGGATCCAGGGGAGAGGAGACAAGCGACCCTACATCAAGTAGTGGTCGAGATGGAATCTGGGGATCATGCCTGAAATCGCCTGGGGAGGGGCGATTTTCGTGGCTCCCCTAGGCGTTCTGACCTCCAGTGGATGCGTTAACATTATGGACACACCCTGATTCGTCGACCCACTCATCTTGGAACGGATCATCTGCTGGGTTCAAGGCATTTTCAACGTAATCTCGATCCGCATCGGACACCTGATCTGCACCTGAGACCTGATCCACACGATGGTTGCCCTTTCCACGTCCACGGCCACGGCCGCCGGATGATGGACCTCCACCGTCGCCACGCCCTCTGCCCTTACCAGAGAAAGGGGTTCCCGAAGGATTTCCCTTACCTTTACCCTGGGATCCTGGAGCATTTCCCTTGTTTGTACCGGATTGAGGGGTTTGGCGTGGATTTCGATTTCCGCCTCCGGCGTTGCCATTGGGACTTTTCTGGCCGTTCGGCTGCCCACCGGAGCCGGATGGAGTCCGATTTCCTGTGCCTTGGGACCCGCCAGGGCCTCCAGTATTTTTGTTTCCACCGGAGGGGGGCGAATTCCCTTTTCCAGCCTTCCCACCATGCACCTGTCTGTCAGCCCTGTCTGAATTCTGCGAATTACTGACATTTTCACCAATCACCTTGTGATCGTAAGCAGACCATCGGTGATTACCAGTAGAATGCGTCTTAGCTCGGTTCGTAGAACCTAAAAGAAGGCAGATGCTACAATGATCCTGAACATTCCGGGTGTCATTCACCTTTTTGTTGCCCTTTTGGGCCCCATTTTGGGTGTTTTGCTGGGTATTCTTGTTTCCCCCAAGACCCTCATGGAAATTTTGATTGGCGGCGTCAGCGAGTCGCTCAACCTCTTCCCACAGTTCCTGCGGGGTGAACGAAAACACCCATTTCCTGGCCTTCAGGCGATGGCCGTGGAAACTTACTCCCCTGTTGAGGACTTGGACAAACAAGTCCCGATCCTCGTGTTCATTAAACTTGATTTTCCACGTGTTTTCAGTGAATTTCACCTTGGTAAACGACGTGGGGGAACACTTTTGAAGTGATTCCCTGACGGAGAACCAGTTGGCCGAGGCATCGAAGCCTTCGACCTCCGCCCACCAGGTCTTGACCTTTTCTTCGGACTGTTTATTCCGAAGGGTGGCGGCAGTTTCTGAGGGAATCTTGTCAAAAATCGGATTTTTCAGCTCGGCACTAGAAAATTTTTCGCCTGAATGTTCAGATTCTTCCACTAGATTCCAGAAGCGCTGTCTTTTGTCTTGCACTTCGTGCAAGATTAATCGAGAGAATGAAGGAAAATTCTTCAACATCTGGTGGTAATGGTCCTCTGGCAGCCGGGATCCACGTACCTCCAACTGTTCCCACACCTCATCAAAGGTAAGGGGGGAACTTGAATCCTCACGATCACTCCAGGTCCTGAGCCGAGTGTTGGCCGGCGCTCCCTCAAGGCAGTCCAAGAGGGCCATCAGGAACTGATCATCTTGGAGTTTTTGAGTCTTAACCCACAGTTTAAATTCCCGTTGGAACTGAGGCCAACGTCTGGGGTTTCCATTATACTTCGGTTGCTTGGCAACCTGACGAAGTCGCAATGAAGTGGGATTAAGAAGCGAATCCAGCCCCACACCGGCCGTAATGGCAGACACCTTGGCGGCATCATTCGCCAAACCAGCTCCGGCGAGGGTCTGGGCGAGCAACAGCTGAGCTAATGCATTGGAATCAGTAGCAGGAGGGGCAGTACGGGAGGCAGTTCGCTTGGCATTCTGAGCCTCAGTCCTAGCCTTCGCCGTCCTACTCTGAGATCGAGAGATTGTAACCCTTTCCTTTAGCTTGGTCCTGCTGATCCTTGCATCGGTGGTCTTGGAGTCCACCGAAGGAGCAATTGAAAAAATTTCTGTCGACTCCTCCGACGGTTCTGTTGCTTGTTCCACCGATGATGCGCCCTCAGATCGCATGTGCGTCTTGAAAAGATCTTTAATTCCCAGCGTTTGAATGATGAGTTGCATTTGATCTTTGACCAATTGAAGCTCAGTATCTCGCTGGGATCTGCAAGAGCAGTCGGCAGGACAGTACATACCGTGTCCTGAAGGGCCTGAGCAGGCTGTCGGACCGCTAATCTCAGTGGTCCGCAGCCAGGAGTCCACTTGGGGAGCTCCTTCAGCCCTGATTTCCAGGCTTGCCTGCCTAGCTGCCTCTAAAATTCCTTCCTCAACCGCTGCGGCTAGATCGTCGCGAATGGAAACAGGGGGATGAGGGGCGGAGGGCCCGGCAACAGGTGCCTTGGTCTTCTCCTTCGGGAAGGGACTTGCCTCCCAGATCTGCAAAAAAATTGCAAAAGAGTCATCTTCTTGAGAACGCCACCACATCCTGGTATTAATTTCTTGAAGAAGGAAAAAATATTCAAATAAAAAATCAGAGGCGATTCTTTCTTGTCCAATCAGCTTAGACGTGGCTAAGAGACAAAGGGCCTCAAGGCTCTGAAGGTTACGGGTCACTTCTGAAGACAAATGGTTGTCCAATTGTGCCCAAGAGGCTGGTCGATTATAGCTAGGTACCTCACCTGGACCACCCATCTCAATGTCGTCAATGTCGGCTTCGATGGTCTCGAATGTTGGACATTGGTGAGGAATGTGGGTACCTGCCAGCTCCGTAAGGTCTACCGGAGCGTTGCCATCGTCGTAGGCTGGGAGATTCCAGCTGCTTGATGGCCAATTTCGACTGGGATTTGGAAAATTTGGGTCTCCACAGCTGCTGATTTGTGCCCTTCTTGGGCAACTTGGGCTTGCGCAAGGCATTCCTCTCAAGGCCTCGTTCGCACAGCACCAGGGCAACGTAATCGTTACTTCTCCGGAGGTGGCGGGGTCTACGGGGCCGTACTGGGGAGCTAGCTGTGGTTGGGACACCAAAGGAACAACATTCAGGTAGCCTCTGCTACCATGAAAGTGCTGCCCTGGGTCGTTGATGGTGCCGGAGGGCTCGGGGCCGGCAAGACCAGTGGGGCAGGCACGCGAGGAGTCTCCCTGAACGCTGCTATTGGGGGTAGAACCGGATACTCGGACACCAACGGAGGCGAGAGCAGCAACAACTGAAGCAAGGTCCATGCTGATTGTGGTCCGGCAGAAAATCCCAGTCTATGAAGAAAATTGATGCGGATTTTATTATGCACATCTGAGTGTCCATATCTGTCTGAAAAGATTTAAATAAATCCGATTGTGAAAAATATTTGGCCGATCTGGCCCGCGAGCGCGCGTCAGCGGCAAATGGCGATTCCAGCTAAGTGATCGGAACGCGGCGGATTTACGGAGAATGGACCGCGGAATCAAATCCGGCATATCAGAAATATATAGGAAATATCCTGAGACTGAGCTGCGAGGCGGCGATTCCGCCGAAGCAAAGAAAATGACCAAAATGTAGTCAATCTGGGTTAGATCAGTGAAAATCTGAGCAGATGGGGGTTAGCCGCACTTACAGTAGGTTCACGCGTGAGCGGGACCTAGGGGAACGTGGAAAGGGTCGCCCCCTGGCCTCCAGCCGCGGATGGACGACACCCAAGTGCAGCCAGGAGCTGAGTGGGTACTCCAACCCGTGAGGGATGGGGAGTGTCGGAATGTGGTTGACAGAGAGAAATGCTCCGCTGTCGGCGAGGGCTATCCACAGGAAAACCCGCCTGCAGGCGCCCCAAAGGCTGTGCTAGGGGGGGAAGGCCGGAGGATCCTTGGATGGGTGACCGGAAGGATCTGAGACCGTGGGGGCAGCAACTGAAGGACACCTACCGCCAGTCATGCCCCAAGGGAACCTGGTTGAAGTTGTCGGCCAAAAGGTGAGACAGGGGTCGCCAGGGGAACTGATGGTGCAGAACTCTCCTTCCCACCAGAGGCGGCCACCATGTAAGACAAGCAAGGAGATGTCAGATGAGGCTGCGGACGCGGCCGCCCTTACTTACTTACTTATTGTGCTCAGGTGGGGCCGATACGGTCACCGGGGGGGGCCCCAAACCCCTGAGGTTGGGTCCCTCGCCTGCGTTTCCCGTGGGCCCCTTTCGTCCCGTTCCCCTTTACGCTGTGTGGTTTGTGGTGGTGGGTTTCCCGTCTCCCCTGGGTGCGGTGGGGTGGTGGTGGTGGGGGGGCAACTCCTCACCACTCCTGGCCGAGTTGCTTGTGTGCGTGTCCCCGCCACTCCTGGCTGAGGCTCGCCCCTGCTGGAGGCAGGTGGTCCCTCGCCACTCCTGGCTGAGGGTCTTGGGTGTGGCTCCCCGCCACTCCTGGCTGGGGTCCTCTGGTGTTGGTGGGGGGGTGGGCCTTCGCCACTCCTGGCTGAGGTCCACTGGTTTGTGGGTCGTGGTCCCTCGCTTCCGGTTGAGGGTCCTCGGTGGGTGTTTCCTCGCCACTCCTGGCTGGGGGCCCGCTGGTGTTGTTGTTGGCCGGCCCCTCGCCATTCCTGGCTGAGGGTCCTGGGTGCGTTTCCCCGCCACTCCTGGCTGGGGTCTGTCAGCTGCGGTGGTGGCCGTTTCCGCGGGGTTGGGTGGGGGGTTTCCCGTGTTGTGTGTGTTTGTGGCGCGGCGCGTGCTGGTGTGTGCGTTGTGTGTTTGTGGTGGTGGTGTTGGTATGGGTGTGTCTGCCGTGTGTGTTGGTAGGTGTGTGGCGTGTGGCGTTTGGTTTCCCTGGCTGGGGCTTGCTGGTGGTGGAGGTGTGGGTGTGGCTGGTGTGTGTTGTGGGTGGTCCCACGCCACTCCTGGCGGAGGTTCCTGAGTGCCTTTCCCCGCCACTCTTGGCTGGGCTTTGCTGTCGGTGGTGGTGGGTGTTCCTCGCCACTCCTGGCTGAGGGCCCCGGGTGCTGTTCCCCGCCACTCCTGGCTGGGGTCCACTGGCGGCGGTGGTGTCTGGTCGCTTGCCACTCCTGGCTGGGGTTCCTGGTTGCTTTTCCCCGCCACTGCTGGCTGGGGTCCGCCGGCTGCGGGGGTGGCCATTTCCGCGGGGTTGGGCGGGGGGTTTCTCGTGGTGTGTGTGTTTTTGGCGCGGCGCGTGTGCGCGTCCTGTCTGTGCTGGTGTGTGTGGTGTGTGTTCTTGGTGGTGGCGTGGGTGTGGGTGTGTCTTCCGTGTGTGTTGGTGTGTGTGCGTGTGTGTGCGTGTGTGGTGTGTGGCGGTTGGTTTCCCCGGCTGGGGCTTGCCGCTGGTGTGGGTGTGGGGGCGGCTGGTGTGTGTCGTGGTTGGTCCCACGCCACTCCTGGCGGAGGTTCCTGGGTGCGATTCCCCGCCACTCCTGGCTGGGTTTCGCTGCCGTTGGTGGTGGGAGTTCCTCGCCACTCCTGGCTGAGGGCCCCAGGCGCGGTTCCTCGCCACTCCTGGCTCGGGTCCGCTGGCGGCGGTGGTGTGTGGTCGCTTGCCACTCCTGGCTGCGGGTCCTGGTTGCGGTTTCCCGCCACTCCTGGCTGGGGGGTCCGCTGGTGGCGGTGG
>CAXIWF010002285.1:0-15542 GCA_964036045.1 Eutreptiella sp. 'Long Island Sound 2002' | reverse complement strand
CGAGCTTTTCCCCCAAGCAGTACTTTGCATCACTTTTCTAAAGTATATACTATTATACTGCTTCATTGACCTGTTTCTGTGTGAATTCTACATTAAAAAAAAGCATTATGTCATCAGCCGGAAATAATTATCACGCTGGTGCTTTCCCATACGCATGTTGCTCGTTGCTTGGTGCATATTGCTTGGTGCATGTTGGGTGGTTGTTGGTTGTGCAGGTGCCGCTTGATGGGTTCGAGGCGCTGCAGGGCTCAGACGGGCCAAAGCGCTTCAACATCCACAAGGCGTTCGGCGGGGGAGGCGAGCTACTGCCCACGGCGCACACCTGCTTCAACCAACTGGACCTGCCTGAGTACCCCAGTGAGGAAGTCATGCGGGAGAAACTGCTCATCGCCATCCGAGAGGGATCCGAGGGGTTCGGATTCGCCTAGACGGAGGTTATCCGAGAGGGATCCGAGGAGTTCGAATTAGTCCAGACAGAGGTTAAGCTGGTAACTTTGATCCGCTGTGTTGATTCGATCAAGATTTAGACGTCTCTAGTGTATGTGGTTCTTAGAAGCCAGAGTAGGCCACCCATTCGTGGTATCTAGGCTTCTACTTCTTGTACCACATGCATATTACAATAGCTATAGTGAGGCATGTTAGTACGCCCCCCCCCACACACACACACACACTTTTCTGTACATATACTCGTGGAAGCATCTGTCCATCTGCTCATAGTCTTAACTCGTGTGCTTCGAAGTAGTTTGCTGCCAGGGAACGGATGGCTGCTGAATTCTTCAGTACCAGGCTGATGCATTGAAGACGATGTAAAATTTAAAAGTTAACTATTTCAAAGGCAACCGCAGCACGACTATGATACAAATTGAAACGACCTTCAAGGACGGAGTATAGATTCTTCGATTATTTTAATATCTGTTCACACTTGAAAAGGTAAATATTTGGAATAATCTAAACTTCATAATTCCTACAATTCGTACAATGATGCAGTGGTTGCTGCGAAGGGGAAAATAATGCCTCAACACGGGAACTAAACCCCGGGGAACTCATAGCAAACTATGATAGTAAACGAATAAAAACCCAATGCAGCCGCACGATGAGTACTTAAAAAACCCAACAGCAAGGTAGAATACTAATCTCCTACCGACATGATACTGTGTGGTGTAATAGTTGTATATCCTGCCGTTCTCCCGCCCTGTCAGCAGTACTCTGCCACCAGCGCTGTCGCAGTCCTGACCAGAGGACCCACCACAATGGAGCCCCGATACAGAGTGTCACACGCATGCAACACAGGCAACGCAAACAGCGGCAGCATCAGCACGATGATCCCTACTGTCCAGATCCAGCCCACCAGCGTCCAACAGAAGGTGCGCATGCACCCCGCCAGGGAACCTGGGACCCTCTGGACCAGCCCGGAGCGCTGCAAGCTGTGGGCATTCACATCCTCGATCTGCTGGCGCACTACCCAGTAGAAAGCCACCGCCCCCGCTCCAAATGATGCAGTCACAGCGCAGCTCACCCAGGTCCAGCCGCCCTCAAAGGCGCTGTAGAAGGTAGAGAAGATGAAGCCGATTAGCAGCAATTCCGCCGGGAACTGGAAGGACACCGCCTTAGATGCGCCGGACAGGTCATTGGCATGAGCTTGCTTCTTCTGCACAGTGGCCTCACGACTGGTCTGCTCTTGACGTAGTAACAACTGCTGCCGTTCCTGCTGTTCCTTTAACTCTTTCTCTCGGTCAGCCTGCCACTGCTGCTGTCTTTGCTTACGAGACATTTTGCTGCGCTGTACTGCTACGGGCTTCTGCTCGTCCCCTCCCTCCTCTCTCTCCACACCCTCGGGCCGCCCCTCCTCTCCCACGCCTGTATCAGATACGCTTTCTTGAGTCAGAGCAGTGAGGTCGGTGTGCGAGGACACAGGCGTAACGGTGCCTGCCGGGGGCGGTGCATTGCGACTATGGACGTCCCAGCCACATAGCCGCCGCACCGCCAGCTCCAGCAGTAGGCACACGCCCTGCAGGAAGAAGAATGCGAACATCATCGCGCAGTCTGTCCAGTCTCTGGTGCTTGCATACTGCGGGACTGCGTGCAGGAACGCGCTGCCGGTGAAGCAGCCAACCACGCAAAGCGTGCGGCTCACACCCAAGCGCCGCAGCGGCTTATAAAAACTGTCCTGTAGCTGCTTGCCGATGACGGGGTTCCAGCGCACGCCCCAGAACTCCGACAGTGAGCATGACAGCAGTGGATGCTTGTGGCGCATCTCGAGGGGTAGAGGAGCGCCCAACACGTCCATCGTGCTGATGATGCTGCAGTATACCATATCCATCGAAAATAGCACCCAGACCCCGCCCACCACTGACTCAGCCAGCAGCTGATTCTCGGGATTAATGTTGGCTGGGATCCACTCCTTGATTATATACATACAGCAGTCAACCAGGAACCCGATGGTCATCCAGTGCAGCAGGCGTGGAGAGCTGGGCGGCCTGGGTTGCCGGAAGTGGTGAATGCGCGGCAGCAAGTTAAAATAGTGGGTGTTGAAGAGCTCCAGCAGGAACGAAGACTTCACGGCACCTAGTCCTGCAGATGGAGAGCAAGCTAATGAACCAACTTTCTCAGGGTCAATAGAGTTCTGCGGTACCTGTACCGATGATACTCTCACCTTGCCGATCGGGGTGCCGGGACTGGCCGTGGTATTATCAGCAGTGCTGATAGTGGTGAACTGGACGTTATTATCATCACTTCCCCTTTTGGCACTGGCACTGACCGCGGCGTGGGCAATATCAGCAGCAGTTCCAGGCAATACTTGCACTTCTCCATTGCAAGTCTGGTGTTCGGATGCATTGGTCGCAGGGATTGCAATACCCTCAATTTTAGCTTCACCTTTGCCTTTTCTGAGTTGGTATAGAGCGTTACAAACTCGGGAGTGGATGCTCATGCCCGTTGCGAAAACAATGAGTCCGTAGAAGAAGCGCACCTCCTTGAACGGCAAGAAGTATGGAAGAAAAACCATTGACACTGCGGCGACTTCTGCACATAAAAGCACAGTGCGGGATTTGCTCGCGTTGTTGTCGTTGGAGAGAATAAAGCTTGTGCTCATGCCTATCAAGGCAATCGCAGCCAGAGTGTCCACGCGCCGTAGTAACAAAAGAAGCGATTCTAGGCAGTTGTGCCAGCGAAATCTCTCATTTGATGTTATAATTTCTTTCATGAAGAATTTTTTGGCAGACTTTATAATAGTATATAAGTCTTTAGTGGGGCTTTCTCCAGTGAATAGTCCTCTCATGGCTTGGCACCGATTGAAACAGTCTGACCAAATACCCTCCATATTGAAAAGGGCGATACAACCTCAATATTGTCTGATTAACTAGGTGGTTATGCGATACTTACCTCAACAGCGTAAATAATGATAGCTTCTTAGCCTGCAATATAGATCGATTTTGGTAAATTACTGGTATTGTAATAATATAATTCAAGATATCAATGTTGTCTCCTGCTGCTCTGCTGCAATGACACTTGAACAGAAACGAAGTGAGTCATGAGCATAATACCAGGTATACTTCTAAAAGCTTTGTACCCAATATGAAAATATTTATAAAATCACGATTCCAGGATTCTGGGATTGGGAGATAAATTTAAACTTTATCATGGAAACTTCGGCGAAACATGAGTGGAGGGAGACAGCTGGAATTAGGAATGTTCCTATCCCAGTATAACTTCTTATCGTATCCGATTTAGCCCAAAAAGAGAATCAAAGCATCACCAATCAAAATAGGGGTATATATTATTCTTGTCTCTTAAAAATGTCTGCAGTTAACACGCATTTGGATGCCGTTCGGCAGAAGATCCTCGGTATCGAATCGGTCAAGCCGATTGCCGAGAAAATCGAAGAAAAGACTAAAATCAACATCGAATACTTCGCAGTAGGACTCGGAGCTGCCCTTCTGATTTGTATTTTCAGTGGATTCATGGCCAGTTTCATTATTAATGTTGTTGGTTTTGGATACCCGGCGTACAGATCATTGGTGGCGATCGAGTCGAAATCAAAGGATGACGACATGCAGTGGCTTATCTACTGGGTAGTCTTCGGTGCCTTTTGCATCCTGGAGAATTTCATCGATTTTATTCTCTACTGGCTTCCTTTCTATTATCCTATCAAGTTGTCTTTCCTGGTGTGGTGTATGCTGCCGCAGTTCAACGGGGCCCAGAAGGTTTACGAGTTTATTGGCCCTTACTTCCTAAAAGGGGTTGATTCCATCGATGCCGCGCTCAACAAGCAGAACGCTAGTGCAGGTGACTCTTAAACATATCTACGCGTTATATGTACCATACAGAGTGCAATATACCGCCCGGTACTCATGCTGATTTGTGGCCCAAAGTTGGTGGGTTTCAAGTCAGGTCAACAGTGAGGATCGGGTTTATTTCTGGCACTTTCGGCTGTCAGTGCGGGCGAAGTTCCGCTGTTTCAAGTTTTAATATTTGGACTGGAGTTTTGATAGTGGAGGATAATCCGGAAAGATATTGCTCAAGGTTACTTTCTGACAAAGGGATACGGTAGTGGGTGCTGCTCGAATAGCGCAAGTTACCAAAGTGGGAGAGGAAGAATCTGATAAACTATTATTGGATTTACAGCTACTTGCGTAGTTCCCAGCCATATCCGTTGATTTTTATGTACTATTTCTGGTAACTGCCGCATTCCTTTTCCACCCAGAGTACCTGCCTTCTTGTAAGCTGCTGCGCCGTCCTCATAACTTACTCGTACCAGCAGCACCAGTAGTCTTTTAATTATCTTTTAAGTTCAAGTTGAAAATGCTCGCTAATTAGACGCTGGTTCCATTTGTTACCGTAGACTTACATTTCTTAAGATGGGATAAGTATTATCCACCATCAGATTAGCGCTACATCTGTGCAAGACATTTCAGTTAGCACGCTTGCATGCATGCGTTTGTTCGTTCTACAGATCTTTGAAAAGATTAGCAAATATATAAATTTTTACAAAAGTTAGACAGTAAACGGAGAACAAAATCGAAAGTTTTACATTTCATAGATCGCTGCACAGTCCAAGCATAATAAGGGTGTGTAGGAACCCAGACTCTGGTGGGCTTCTTGCACAGTCCCAGCAAGGGGGTCATTAAAAGGGTGTGTAAGACCCCAGACTCTGGTGGGCTTCTTGTACCGTCCCAGGGAATGCGGCGATGCTATCTAGGTACGTCCACAGTCGACCTCCACGCATGAGCTCCTCATCGTGCCACCTGTTGCTTATCGCAGGCCTGTTCGGAGGGAAAGATGCTGCCGAACTGCTTGTGCTACTTATTACCCCCCGTAAAATGTCAGGCGGCTTATCGGCCTCGTCAACCTTATCGGTAGTATAGATAATATTGATCGTATCTGGCTTGATTTGCATATCCGGGACACTACGTTTCACTTCGCCGTATATACTAGCAGTGCTTAGAGAGCTATCAGCATCCCGCGGCTGAGATACAGAATATCCTAGCTTACTTTCAGGACAGCCAGGTTGAAAAGGTTCGGTGCATCCGAGAAGGCTCGGCGCGGGCAAATAAACAATATCGCCAGAGGCAGAGCCAGAGCCAGAGGCAGAGCCAGAGCCAGAGGCAGAGCCAGAGGCAGAGCCAGAGGCAGAGCCAGAGGCAGAGCCAGAGGCAGAGCCAGAGGCAGAGCCAGAGGCAGAGCCAGAGGCAGAGCCAGAGGCAGAGCCAGAGGCAGAGCCAGAGGCAGAGCCAGAGGCAGAGCCAGAGGCAGAGCCAGAGGCAGAGCCAGAGGCAGAGCCAGAGGCAGAGCCAGAGGCAGAGCCAGAGGCAGAGCCAGAGGCAGAGCCAGAGGCAGAGCCAGAGGCAGAGCCAGAGGCAGAATGAACACGCATCGTTGGATGTGGCGGATCGAGGACATCGTAGGGCTTGGGATGAACACATGTGTGCGGTGGATTGATGGTGCATTTCTCTGCGCTATCATCCAAAAGAATCTGTTTTTCGTTGATGGATACCGCAATGAGAAAGTGGAGAAAGATAATGATTGGGAGGAGGACGAGATCGTTGATGGATACCGCAATGAGAAAGTGGAGAAAGATAATGATTGGGAGGAGGACGAGATCGTTGATGGATACCGCAATGAGAAAGTGGAGAAAGATAATGATTGGGAGGAGGACGAGATCGTTGATGGATACCGCAATGAGAAAGTGGAGAAAGATAATGATTGGGAGGAGGACGAGATCGTTGATGGATACCGCAATGAGAAAGTGGAGAAAGATAATGATTGGGAGGGGAGGACGAGATGATGATGACGACGATGATGATAATGCTTCAAACTTTATTATACTTCAAGTACCAAAGGTAGCAAGTAGTCCAGTGGAGATGGTATATTGGCGAGATTATTGCAGCATGGGTCCCAGGAAGATATTGGAAGCGGCAGTTGTTAATTCACGAACTTGAATCAGCCCCAACCCACCCCCCCCCCCCCCCCCAGCACCAGACACCCACATATAGCTTACTTTGCACATAATACTCACCGTATTCTCTATAGTAAAAACAGGCAGCTCGGTGAAGAGCTTATTCAGGTCTTTCATGTAGATAGGTTTCGCCGGCTTGGTTTCTCCAGTCTCTGCACTGCGGCTGGCCACAACTGCAGATGAATGTGACTGCGGCTGTGACTGTCCATGGCCTCGATAATTTACACTGCTTTCTCTCCCCTTTAGGCAGCCAGGATATTCATCTTCATTTCCAGACTTTTGTTCCTCGCATGTCCCTTGGTCAGGGACAATATTACTACCGTCAGTATCTAAAGCTGTTGGGAAAACAACCGTACACTTGTTCTGATACCATCTACAGGCAAGATCGAATCGATCTGGAGGGAAAACATCTGCCAATATTGGTTTAGCACATTTTTTAGTCATCGATGTCCATACTGCCAATTCATAGCGCTCAGCCATATCAGCCACAAATTCATGTGCATGGGGTCTGATGCGGTAGTGGGTAGTCATGGGCTTCCTAGTCACTAAGACCTTGTTTATGTCAAATATTAGAAGTTTTTTCTTCATGCTTCGCTCTTCAATAAGCTGTGCTTCATCCCGCTTCTTCTGCTTCTTGTTTCGCTTCATCCTTTTTCTACAAGCTGAATACAGACAAACATCACAAGGATCATCATAGAATTGTTACTGTGTTGACTCCATCATGTGGAGGAACTTATACAAATCAATATTTACTACTTACGTTCATCCAGTGTTCCACCATTGCAAGCCATTCTACTACTCGTAAGCTCCCTTCCAAAAATAAATTATAACGGATAATTTAGTACGTGCTAAACCCTCCCTATTACCGTCATACAAGCTGTGGATGTTTCCTCTCAGTGGGTTACTGTTTCTATACAAGCAGCCAATTTCTTGCGACTCCAAGAATGCCGTCAACTTCACAGTTTGCCGCAGGATTCGTACCCAATCTGCAACATTTCAGGCAATTTGGGTCGGCTATTATACTCGTGAGACCACTCGTTTCTAGGCTCCATTCCCACAGCATAGATATTGTACTTGAAGTAAGCTTCAGTTGAAGACCATGCCCTAATACGAATTTGAATTTCCCAAACCTATAAGTTATATGCGCTTTAAAATTGTTATTTCAATATTTTTGACATAAATTAATAGTTCATCCAAACACGATATTCAGGATAACTTTATTAAAATGTACGAACAATGAAGTTATTATTTTGTATTTGTAATTGAAGTGGTTTTAATTATAAACACTTTATTTTTAACCAAATTGATAGGTTTAGCAAAATGTATACTTCGTGTCCAAGATTTCTTTGCGGCGAGGTGACGAAGCGAATATCACTGCCAGTTCGGCGAGTATCGCAATTCACTTATTGTGCCTTCCTCGGTTTACTAGAAGTAGAAAACGCTCCTTAAGGCTACATTTTTTTGCATTTAATGCAAGTCTCGATTGAGTTGTGACGCCTGTGATTAATCTACTTATTAAGGCAAAACTGTTGCCCAGTCGCTTTGCACGAAGACACTGGCTGGCTCTTGCATCATCATGAAGAAAGCAAGTAAGAAGAGCCCAGCCCGGAAAAGATCCAAAGGTGAAAAGACTGTAAAAGGTGACAAATATGTTGTGATCGTTTAACATTTTATCAGTGCTATTTTTCACTAAGGCTGAAACTCTTCGCTCTGGCATGTACCTTGTTTTATGAACCTAGGTGACGATTCGGTCGCTCAAGTTGCTCAGGCAGAGAGCAATCAATCCTCTGGTGGCAAAGAGGTGTTAGAATCGATGCAATCAGTCGATTCATCTTCACCTGTTCCTCGGTCGCCCTTCCCCGATGTTAATTTTGACGTTATAGGCTCTCCTGCGCTGTTTGCCTTGGTTTCCTCCCCTTCGGGCCCAGCCCAAGGCGCGCCCCCCATACCAAACTCCCTGTAAGAAATCTTACCACGCTGCGATTGATAATTTAGATATTCTAAATATCTGCTATATGAGCACGGCTTTTAATCACATAACATTTATCATTGGCACTCCTGCATCGTTGTTATTGATTCCCTCCATTCGATAGTGATTGGACTCCTTACATGAGAAAGCTGATGGGAAGCGGGGGAGGCAGCATGGGGGCCATCGCGGCATGTCCCCCAGACAACTTTCCGTTCCCGGACATAGCATTGTCGCCCCAACTGCCCAGGCACTCCCGCAAACAGAGCCACTTGCACCACCTACTGTCACAAGGCAAGGGAAGCAGTACGAGTAGCCGCTCAGTTATGGGCAATAATGGCGGAGGTGAACATGGGGCGGCGGCTGGTGTAGAAAGCCGTGGTAAGGGGAAAGGAAAGAAAGCAAATAAAGGAGAAGGCGTTGCTTTCTGTGCCGAGTCCTATGATGCAGATTGCTCTATTTTCTTCCTTAGTCCAGGAACAGGCATGGCAGCAGACGGCTCAGGCGTGCTGGGAGTAGGTGGTGATGTGGTGTCCAGTGAGTTTTACAGAGATATCATGCTTAAACAGCAGCAGCAGGGCAACCCTTTTCTTGATTGTGGAGATGAAGAAGAAGACCCGGAAATGGATTCTGAGTCGCACCAGCACTTCATGGACAACAAGAAATTCCTTAACAATCGGTGAGTGAGCAGTGAGAGCTTGTCAGCGGTATTTGCTGTCGGCAAGACGTATGAGAATAGGGTTGATCTTATTCATTTATTTATGATTCTGTTAGTTTGTTATTGCCCGTTGGCCGTGCGTTCCGATTCCTTTTGGTTTATACCCGATTGTGGCATTCTTCTTCTATACAAGTATGTTCCACATTGTTGCGCATACATATATCGCTCCGTACCGTTTAACGACGTGTGGCGCCATCCGTGCACATGCTGCTCTCCCTCCTCCCCTTGCACAGGATTGGAGGGGGATTCGCATCACCTAGCTCCTCGGCCGAAACGGACCACTCGTTCAGCAGCAGCAGTCACGGCCACAGCACTGGCGCTGGTGGTGGTGCTGGCGGTATCATTGGCTGCAGCTCCAGTTACCAAGGCGGTGGTCGCGGCCGCACCAGCAGCAGCCTGACGACGTTGTCCAGCAGTGGGGAGGGGCTACCCATTCCCACAGCCCCCGGCACAGAGTCGACTGCTGCTTCTAACAAAAGCAAAAGCAAGACCAAGACCCCCAAAGCCCCTAAAGCTCCCAAGGAACCCAAAGAACCCAAAGCCCCGAAAGCTCCTAAGGTGTCTAAAGTACCGAAGGCAGGAAGCGCGACGAAGAGGAAAGCCTCAACAACAATGGGCGAGGGTGGAGAGGGTGTGGAAGGTGTGGAAGGTACCACTGCGGTATGTAGCCCTGCTGATGGGGGAATCAGCACGCCTGCAGCAACCCGAAAACGAGCCCAGAAGGCATCAGCCAGTTCAGGCGGTACCGGCAGCAGTGGTAGTGATGATGGTTCTGCTCGTAAATCGAAAGCCCGAACTCAAAAAGCAAACTCTAAAAATGGAGCAGCAGCGGCTATTAATAGTACAAGCGAAGGGCTGATCCAGGGGCAGCAAGGTGGTGACATGGCGGGTGTATTTGAACTTATTAACTACGACGAAGATATGACTCGGCAGGGATTTGGGCAGCAGTTTACAGGGCAGGTTGACGCGCGTGTCCTTGCTCTACACAGGCAGCAGCAGCAAGAGGAAAGATCGGAGCTTCAATCCATGGATTCAAACTCCCATTCCTTTCTTGGTGCCTCTCAAGAATCCAGTAAGTGGCTGCATGTAGATGCCTCTTGTGCCATGGTACCATAGTTTTTCTCATATTTTTTCATGACTTTGATCCAGGTTAAATATTCTTTTATGTGCAGTTGCTTTTCTTTTCTGTTGAGTGTACGAATATTTTTCACATGGTCTTGCTAATCGATGTTGCAATAATACATTTGTAACCTACCTACCTACCTACCTACCTACCTACCTACCTTCATAACACCGCTGCTGCTGTGGTTTTAAACACAAAACAGATTCCTCGGAAGAATCTATGGGGACCAATGCCGTGTACCAAGCTGCTTTGATAACCCTTAACCAGCAGTCCCAACAGTCCCAGGATGCCAAGACAGGGGGCGTCAGTGGTGCTGCTATTAGCTATGGTGCAGTGCGCGGCAGTAGTAGTGGCTCTCCTTCGGGCATGCCAGTGCCTCTCTCAGGGGTGAGTACTGCTGTTGCAGGTTCAACAGAGCTGTTTCGCGCGCCCTCCTTCGTGCCCTCATCTACCACGGCCTTCGTCTCAATGAGTTCCCTCAACATCAATGGAAGCACGGAAGGCGGATCCTCTGCCTTGAGCGCAACTGGTGGTGGCGGTTACGGCGCTCATATATCTGCCCACATCCCCATCTCCACCCCTGCTATGATGCCTGGTAGAGGGGGAGGAGGTACAGTACTTGCAAGTGCTCCTGTTCCTACTCCTGCAACAGTTGCTGCTGCCACTGGAAGCGCTAAGACTATTAGGGACAGTGCTGCTGCAATCCGACCACCCGCTGCTAACCCATCCAAGTATCTCAGCCCCGCAACGGTACGTACGATCGCATGTCTTATGTTCAACATAATCTCTTTGGATTGTACGATTATAGCTTGGATTAATCCATATGGCACGCCCCGTGTCGCCGCCACCCATTTTCAATAAAAGTATATTCTTCGCTTGAAGTAAACATCAAAATTATCACTGGCTATCCTCGCCTAACCATGCAGCATATTCGAAAAGTAGATCGCTCCCCCTCTCTCTCTCTCACTCTGGCACACTCTTCTTTTACTCACCCCTACCTCTGTTTTGTTCGTTTCTTTATTTCTTTGAACTATCGGGGTTAAACAACAGACTGGCAACCATCGCGTGGACGTACACAGCGCCAACACGGATAAATCCTCAAATTTCATATGCAACTGCAAACGCAGCAGATGCTTAAAAATGTACGCGCAGATGCTTGGTGTAAACCTAACTCCAGCCCTAGCTCTATATTCATCGTGTGGAAGATGTATTCCTTACCGATGGCACAAATATGCAGTTATGCAGGAGTCGTGGAATGCTTAATCTAGCCTACTTGTCCAATATACCACATCCTCTGATCTAATATGTTTACTCTGCTCTGCTCTATCTTTTCTGTTCTGTCCTGTGCTGAATTTGCCTAAATCGAACTCTTCTTCGACTTGCAGGTATTGCGATTGCTTTCGGTTTTCGGAGCTCTGTAAGGAGATGTGCAACTGCCAGAGCTGCTTGAACATGAGTGAAGAGACGCCTGAGCGCAAACAGGCTATCGCTACTATCACCGATCGCAAGCCCGATGCATTCAAGTAAGCACATATTCAGATTTAGATCCAAGTATGAAACTCACCTCTAACTCAAATTCTTTCCCTGCCTGCCTGCCTGCGAGCGTGGGAGGGGAGGTGGAGGGGGTAGCTAATCTAGTACATACGTATTAACTTACATTTCGTGTGCTATATATATATTTACCCGCTTGCACCACTGCACAAAAATCTGTCATTTTATTGCTTCCCGCAGGCCCCGAGTGCAGGAAGATGTTTCGTCCAACTCGAAGGGTCACCTGACTGGCTGCCACTGCCGCAAGAGCAACTGTCTCAAGAAGTACTGCGAGTGCTTCACTGGTGGGGCCCCATGCGTGGACCGCTGTCGCTGTATAGATTGCAAGAATGTGCCATCCCTCTACCTACCCGGCACCAGCACCGCCAGTGTCAGTGTCAGCGGCGTGGGGAGTGGGATCAATACTACCGGAAGTCGATACCCATTCAGTGCTGCGAGCGATGCCACCAGTACTGCGTGCTTTTCCACTGCAGAGGCCCCGCCGCCTGCTGTATACAAAGCTGCTAAGGCACAAGCCAAAAACAGGTATAGTGAACATTTTATTGCCTTTTGGGTGTCATACTTCTTTGAGCGTTGTTGCTGTGAAGGGAAAAACTTGACTCGATGACGATAGTATTTTCGCTTGCTTGCTTGCTTGCTTGCTTGCTTGCTTGCTTGCTCGCTATTCTTATGTTAACTACTACTCTTCCTTTTCCTCCAACTCACTCAATAATCAGCTTCAATAAGGCCGACAGCAGCAGGATAACGAGTGCGGTCAACACACCACTTGTGAGTGCTCCTGGAGAGCGAGCTTGGCAGGGGCATGGCCAATTGCATTTCCAACGCCAGCCGCAACAACAGCCACAGCAGCAACAGCAGCAGCAGCCAGGCCAGCTCTATGTGCAACAACAACCAACTGCTACGCCGGCCGTTGGCACCTCGACCACTACCACTACCACCAATGCAGCAGCAGTTGCAGCATCAGCAGTAATAGCATCAGCGGCACCTCGGTTGATGCCGGATAGTGCACCCGCTGTCGCCGATAAAGTGCAGGCAAAGCAACAGGGTCAACCTCCGCTGGAATCTCATCCTATGGATGTCTCGCCAACAGTCAATAAAGTGCTGGCTAAGGAGCAGGATCAGCCCCAGCTTGAAGCTCAGTCGATGGATGTCACGGACTAACTCCCAGACCCAATGGGCGGCAGTCTCCAAAAGGGCAAGGACGTGGATTGAAGATAGAGCAGCAGGAATCAAGTCTATTAACGAATACGAAATTGTTATTGTGTGGTTCTGCGCCGTCGCACAGTCGGCCAGTCCAACATTCCCTACCCTCAACCACTTAAAATTTACCCATCTCCCCCTATCCAGACTCCCGTTACATATCGATACTCGTTCGCCCTCTCAGTTATACATAGATACATGCATGTACATATATGTATATGCGTTCCCATCTACCTGCTGGTCGAGTGCATGTCACCCAACTGCTGCACAGCCCCCAACGTTACGCCTTCGGTGCGGTACAGTGCGAAGCGCACGCTGCCACACAGTGACGCTGTCTGGCTGGCACAAAGTCACACTGCCACACTGTCACATAGTCACGCTGTCTGGCTGTCACATAGTCACGCTGTCACGCTCAGTAGCTTGCTCGAGCTGCAGTCGCAGGGCAACGGTACTACCCAGTAACCGGTAGGCTAAATCACCGCATATTGCTGGGCCGTCCCTAAGGTGTCCTAATTTCGCGGTGGCTGTGGCGATACTAAACTTTACTGCTCTCGATATTTCACAAGATTCATTTCCCAGGCGCAGAAGAAAAAAAATCAAAAACAAAATAATGCGCAATTTACATTCAGAAGGAAAATGGTTATCTGTCATAGGGTGGATGATGTATGTTATGATTAAAATTTTGAACTCGAGAACATGTATGATGCAGTGCGGTGAAGGCATGCTATATTTGGATTTCAAAGATTTGTTAGATTAGGAGCTTACTAAAAGTAGGACAAACGGCTTAGTTATGATAGGTACAAGTAGGACAAACGGCTTAGCGGCTGGTATGACTGTGATATCATAATTCCTCGTCGAGCAGTTGCTAAAAAGATCTGCTTCGCAATATAATCATCCTGGCATCTGCTGTAATAATATCGTGCATGGTTTACTTTTTTTTTTTAAGTACGTACTGTACGTAATTAACGCATCCAGTTTCTCGTCTGCTCTGCTCTGCGACTTCAGCTTGCTGTCGGTCCCAGGGTCGCTATCACAGCTCATTTAAATTTATAAGATGCCTGCTGCGATGATATGAATACAACTGAATGACGGAAACTTACTTTTAAAATACTTGTTTCCCTGAAATAAATCTCCAAGGATATAGATACAATTAAATTTTAAAAACAAGCTCTGCAGGTTATACTATTATGAAAGCCCAGTGGCGAACGTCTTTTCCCGTTGTCTGTCCGCTGGAACGGATTTGATGAAAGCACATATGAAAGGCTTATCCCGAAGAAGGCTGACGTGTAATGGCAAGATGATATGTGACGTGAAGTAAGGGACATGACATCATGCAGCAGGTTGCATATGTCCTCGGCTAACTTGTAAGCATGGCGTACACGGATGGATATGGATCCAAATCAACCTTCGCTTGACACCCAACAGCCTAGATTCAGTTTACTGACTCAACTATCATAACGATGCACATGAACGTCTGACTATTTCACATCAATACTTGGTGATATTATTATATTTCGCATCACAACAACCGCTGGTGCTGGTGCCAGTACTCATGCGTGGGAGTTGGTTAGGTGCAACAAGCCACGGACGGAATCGTCAGGGATAGAGTTGGGTGCCTACCCGATTGGAACGGCCTCCGCGGGGCACACATCGAGCTCGATGGGAGCACTGGAAGCTGACCGAGGCTATCAATCGTCCTGGGAAATTTAGTCTCCTCCTCCTCCTCCTCCTCCTTAACTTACTTCCGCCCCGTCCCCACATCTCCCACTATAGGGACCGTCGCCATCGAGGACAGCAGCTAGCGAGGTGCAGCGCCTGGACCTGTAGGAGGAGCGCAGCTCAGCGAGTAGGCCTGGAATCACCACCCCCACATCTCCCACTATAGGGACCGTCGCCACCGAGGACAGCAGCTAGCGAGGTGCAGCGCCTGGACCTGTAGGAGGAGCGCAGCTCAGCAAGTAGGCCAGGAATCACCACCCCCACATCTCCCATTATAGGGACCGTCGCCACCGAGGACAGCAGCTAGCGAGGTGCAGCGCCTGGACCTGTAGAAGGAGCGCAGCTCAGCGAGTAGGCCTGGAATCACCACCCCCACATCTCCCACTATAGGGACCGTCGCCACCGAAGACAGCAGCTAGCGAGGTGCAGCGCCTGGACCTGTAGAAGGAGCGCAGTTCAGCAAGTAGGCCTGGAATCACCACCCCCACATCTCCCACTATAGGGACCGTCGCCACCGAGGACAGCAGCTAGCGAGGTGCAGCGCCTGGACCTGTAGAAGGAGCGCAGCTCAGCAAGTAGGCCTGGAATCACCACCCCCACATCTCCCACTATAGGGACCGTCGCCACCGAGGACAGCAGCTAGCGAGGTGCAGCGCCTGGACCTGTAGAAGGAGCGCAGCTCAGCAAGTAGGCCCGGAAATTTCCCGCCCAGCAACTCCTCTTGCAGACGAAGCAGGCCCCGGTACTGAGCCTTCATCGCACTATCGTCGCCAAGCAGCAGCAGCGCCTCATAAGAACGCATGCCCTGATG
>CAXIWF010002284.1:0-47548 GCA_964036045.1 Eutreptiella sp. 'Long Island Sound 2002' | reverse complement strand
CGGGGATTACAAAGGAGGTCGGTGGGAGAATGCTAGAGCGCATACTCTTGATAATACACATGTAGAGCAAAAGTATTGCAGTCCAGGCCGACAGCAGCAGCAGCAGCAGAAGAAGAAGCCTTACGGAGGCAACGATATGTAAGAAACGATCACCTATTTGATCTTTTCATTGAAGAAGTTCGAAGTATGCGGGGGCGGTTGAAATTAGTTTAACATGGAGGCATGCTTAGCGTATTGTTCAGATAGAGGGTTGGGTAGCCAACTGCAGATCTTTCATCCTACAGGGCGCTGTTGCCCAAGTATGGCAGCCTTCATCTCGATCAATCGATCGAATACGTACTCTATCAGTATCCGCAAGTGCGAGCATTGTTGATGAGGGAGTCAGTCAGCTAGTGCGAATGTGTGCATAATATGCAATACATATTATGTATTGCACTCACACATGTGTACCAGGAAGAGCTTTGCCTAAGCGTAAAGTACAATTACAATTCTGTCTGCCTTTACCTGTCTTAAAAAATATCCAAATCAACACATCCTTTATACTGAAGATTACAGTTAAAATTTATATACATGCAAGCTGATTAAAGTTATATATACTATGAAAGTAGATATCTTGATGTATACACAGCAGGGAAATTGCAAGTCGATGCAAGCCCAAACAACCCCGCTGTGAGAAAGGTAGGGACAAGATATGATATTGCTACAGTAATTCACCGAGAGGAAATAATACTCGCGGGAACTACGATAATAGCAACGAAAATAACCTTTGGAGATTGGAAAGGGGAGCGGGTGTCCTTGGCTATATACGGCCTTATAGCCCTCACTCTACCCCCATCATTCCATCTCTCTATATATACATATGTATGTATATATCTTCATCTTTGTATAAATGTTCATAGATGTGCGGCGATTAAACCAATAACATGGTATGGGGCCATGTCCATGGTTCCACGCGCTGAAGGATGCACCATCAGTTGAGACAACCATTCACAGCAGCGGCGGCGGCGGTGGCGGCGGCAGCATAATCTGATACGTACACTTGCTCAGAAGCAAAGACCCCGCCCCCCCCCGCAGGGCAGGGCAGGGCAAGGCAAGGCAAGGCAAGGCAAGGCAGGGCAAGGCAGGGCAGGGACCCTAAGATGATATAACTGCACAGATATTACGGTGGGGAACACGGGATTACCTCCACTACATGAATTACTTACTGCACATCAAAGGATCCTTGTTTTTCATCACTAAGTAGCGATTCTCGATATTCATAAACAATTTTGGCTTCCACCGGCTTATAAGCCGGAAAATTCAGGACTTGGTTTGCCGTCGATGGCGACAAGCAAAAGAATGTGATTGCTCCGAGCACACCGCCCATCAGCTCTCCAATCACATAAACCCATATGTTGGAGTATTGCCGCCCTGTTAGCACCGGCAGTGCGACTCCTATGGCGGGATTCATAAATCCACCAGATATGTCATCCACTACAATCGCGCCAGCTGCCAATGCAAATCCAATCGCAATTCCAAAGTACTGATTTTTGCTCAACATGCGGTTTGTACATGTGTTAAGAAACACCAGCGTTAGCATCCACGTAAAGATCATTTCGACGAATAAAGCCGCTAGTCTGGTATGCGCCTGCAAATTGATAGCAGGGGAAAGAATGTTATCTAAACCGCCTTCGACGTATGCAGCCACCGCGCCCCCGCCAAACGCACCGCCTAACTGCGCAAGCACGTAAAGCGCACTATCGAGAGCGCTGATTAGGTGCGGGGGATCCATCAGCCCCCGTAGATACACCGCCAGAGTCACAGCAGGGTTGTAATGACCGCCTGATATATGCCCACCTGCGTATACTAAAGCGGCCATGACACAGCCCACAGCAAATAAGCCACTGTCAATCGATGAAGTGTTTACGGTGAGTGCAATTGTCCACGCTAAGAAAAATGTACCGACGAATTCCTGAATTAGCTTTGGCATTACCGAGTACGGGAAAAAATCTTTTTTGCAGCAGCGGAAAATAGTAGTTCCTATTACACTGCCAATCATAGGTCCGGCTACAAGTACCCACAAATCGCCGGTCGCCGTGCAGTGCTGTGAGCAGCGCCACGGCAGGATTGAAACAAGCACCCGACACTCCGCCCACGACCAGTGCACCAGCGGTAACTATGAACGCTACAGCAGTTCCATAGAAATTATTATTGGTCAGGGCCTCCGCTTTGGCAACATTCAAAATAACAAGAATAAGAATACAACTTTGTAAAATCTCAGTCACAAAAGACTCCACTCGTTTGTCTTTGTCGTGAATCGTCGGGTACCCAACATCGTTCCAGTTATTACCATAAATTCCCCAAGTAGTTAGTGCTGCAACCATAACCCCGAGATATTGGGCAGCAAAATAGTACAGAGAATCAATTATTCTGAAATTTCCACTTAAAAGAAAGGCAGTTGTGACTGCAGGATTTAGATGCGCCCCAGATATAGGTGCGAAAGTATATATCAGTCCAATTAGGCCAAACCCCACGGCGAATGGGGCGGAATCAGCCTCAAGCGTGATTTTTGAAGCTGCTATTAGCATAGCGAGAAAAAATGACCCGATAATCTCAGCACATATCATTTGTATTGATCTAATGATCTTGACCTTATCCATAGTTTCTGACATATTTGCGAACTTCTAGTGGTTTTAAAAAACAGGTGATAACTATCGCTGCATCGAGACGCGCCAATTATCCAAATGAGTGTTACTTTATTAAGACTCTTATGATAGTTTCCGGAGAAACATTGGGCACTCTTTGCTCTCCATCTATCCTAGTGATAATCTTTTATCCCGGTTGATAACAATAATATTGGAATAATCAGCTCCTGGATCAACGAGTTTTGATGAAGCACGGTGGTCCACCCAATCATGCTGAGCAGCAAAGCGCGACTCAACCGTTGATTTCGGTTTCGGTTTCGGTTTCGGAGGAATCGTAACCTGAAGTTACTGTACGTGCAGCTTGACTCCGAGTCAAGTTACTAAAAGCGAGACTCGGTCACAAAATTATCCAGCTGTGAAAAGTGAGCAAAAAGCTTAAGAAATAGATATGTTTTGGTCGAGTTTGTATTCTCTGTATTTGCGCCGGCCGGCGGCGCAGCCCGCCGCGAGATCCCATGTATTCCTAAAATATCAAGTGTTTTGCTGGTAGCTTTTACCTCAAAGTAACAAAGCAGCCTTATCATAGTCTCGTGAATTTGGTTGTCTAAAATTAAGTCAGGTGGTAGACAACTTGATATGGCTAATATCACTCCTCAATTGTAACGGGATCGTAAAGATTAGGGTCTACTTACTCGATTGGGCATGCAACCGCTGCGGCACATGCGCACATTAAATTTACTTTAGTTTGAAACAGTAAACTCATTGGCCGTCGAACAAAATGCGCTGGGCTACATTATCAGCATTTTCCCCCAAGCACATGTATGCATAAAAAAGCTATCACGCCTCCTGCTTGATGGCCTCCTGGAGTGATGGACCCATTCAGTAACGCCACTTCTTAAAGCTATAAAAGAGGATAGTTTATTGCAATATTATCTAAAATGCAGCGGTTACCATGGTGGTGACGGTTGAGGTGGTATGTTAGTGGTGTTCATGCATGACACAAAATCCTCCTCACCATGGATCATAAGTGTGTACAACATAAGCAAGCTAGCGGTCAGGAATCAAAGCACAAGTATGATATGCATGCCATACATGAGTGCGAAATATGTGAAGGAATATTAGTTATGCACGTGCATTAGTGAGTTGAGCATCATAAGAGCGTATTATAGGAGAGTAATAATATATAAGTGTGTGGACACATGAATAGATGCCAGCCCGTCCGCCCGCCCCTACAGCTACTACGCCTGTGTGTCTTCCATGAATATGAGCTGCTCGATGAGCGAGCCGTAGTGCGCCTTGCCCTCGCCGAGGATGGCGCGCATGCGCAGGATCTTCTTTGTCTCGAAGTCATCGTCATTCATGTCGCGCCCATTATCATAGCCTTGCGATTCCTGTGATTTATCACCCCCCCCCCCCCCCAAAAAAATGAAGTATGATAGTAGCAGTTGAAGAAGAAGAAGAAGAAGAAGAAACAAAATAAACAACAACGACGACAACAACATCAACAACGACAACGACAGTACAGAAGCTTGTTGTTAGAAGTTAATGAGGAAGTAGTTGATATATGCAACTGATCTATACAGAAAAAGGAGACCTAACAGTTGAGAAGCGCACGCACACACCTCTTCGTGCTGCTTGAGGAAGTTATACGCATCTCTGAATGCCTCCCTGCCAAGAGCCTCAGTGCATCGCTGCCGCAGTCGCTCGATGCGATCCGTCAACCGCCCCAGGGAAGGGGAGGGCGCCTCGAGGCCACCATACGCATTCTTCGGCACTGCAGTCTCCACCGGCCGCATCATGCGCACCGTGCTGTCTCCACTGTCGAGCTTGGATTCACGACCGCTGACGCTTTCATAAGGTGGGGTCGTCTCCTGCATTGCGAAAAAAGAAGAAGAAAATCGAATAAAAATTCAGGAAACCGTAACCACCCAGAAGTGAAGAAAAGAGTATCCGTACTATAGCGGGCAGCTATGCATAAAAACGATACATACCTCATCTTCCTCTTCGTCCTCATCGAGCGTATAGTCCTCCGAGTCCTCATCTTCCTCCTCAGTGAAGTCCGCTTGCCCACCTCTACCACCACCACCTCCTCCTCCTCTGTTCTGTCCGGCATCCGATGGGGTAACTTGTAACTTGCCTCCTGCAGGAGGCCCCATCTCCTTGCCACGGGTGGGCAGGCGGGGTCCTAGAAAGCTCTTGGTCTCCTGCAGCGTGCGCTTCAGCTCCTCCACGCGGGTGGTGGCGAAGTTCAGCTCGGCGCGCAGCTCTTCCTCACGCTTCACCAGGTCCTCTTCCTCCTCCTCCGGGTTGGATTCAGCGGCAAGGTTGCCGTTCCACAGGCCGTCGTCATCGTCACGGTCGTCATCGGAGTCCGTGTGATGTGAATAGTCACTGCTGTCGCGCCGGCCGTGCCCGTGCCCGTGCGAGTCGCGTTGAGACCCACCGCTATTCGGTGACTCAGAGTCAAACCTGCTCACCCCGCCCCACCCCGCCCCACAGATCCATCGATAACAGCATTATCAGTATCAATACCAATAATCAAGTTTCCAGCAGGGATAGACTGTTAGATATGATTGAGAGCGACAGAGTGTTGCGTGAAAATTAAGAGGGACAAAAAAATGAGAAATATACGACTCTTACCTTCTCCCAGCTCTGTTCGGTGCTGCTTCATTGAGTTTATCGCTGAGTTCATCAGCATCCATACCGCCGCCACGTGCCTTTTGACGCCCCCGATCGAATTCATACCGCTGCTCTTCCCCCCCTGCAGCAGCCGCACCAGCACCTCCCGCAGCATTGGGCACAACTGCATTGTGGTCCTGATATATATGGCGCGCATGGTGCTGCGCTTCTACACGGATACGTCTATTTTCATTCTCAGCGTGCCGGAGCGCTTCCAGTCGTTCTGCCTCTTCGCGCGCTTGCTTCTCCTGGCGGCGCTGCAGCACACGATCCCGGGCGCTCATCTCCTCCCCAGCCGCCCCGCTGCCGCTACCGTTGCCCAGCATATGTGGGGGCGAGTCCTTACTATCAGCTCTGTACGCACCACCGCCGCCCCCACCCCCTCCACCTCCGCGGGGCTCGGCAGCGACGCCTAGGCGCCCGAGCTGTTCATGCATGTGACCGAGCTTCTCCTGAACCGCATCCAACTGCTGCTGCTTCGCCGCCGCTGCAGTGCCACGTGCAAGCTGGGCGCGCCGTTGGTCCTCACGAGCCTGTGCACGTCGATCCAGCTCTAACTTATCGCGTTTTAGCTGTTCGATTTCATCCCGCTGCCGCTGCCGTTCACGGTCTCTCTGGTGCTCCCGACGAGCCTTGGCAGCCTGCTCAGCCTGCGCGCGCACCTGCTCAACTTTAGAGCGAGTTTCCCGCTCCTCCCGTTGCTTTGCTTCTTCCCGTGCGCGCGCCTCTTCCCGGGCTCGCGCTTCAGCCCGCACCTCATCCCTCCGGCGATCCTCTTGCTGCTGCATCTGCTGCTGGCGCCTCGCCGCTGCAGCCGCCTCGCGTTCACGCTCACGCTCCCGTTCACGCTCTACTTCACGTCGCCGCTCCTCCGCCGCGCGCCGCTCTCGCTCCGCCATTCTATTGCGCTCTCGTTCGCGCTCGCGCTCCCGGTCCTCTCCAAATGAGCGCCGCCTTGCCCCTGCACCCTGAGAGGCTTCATCGCTAGCTGCTGAGGCGTTGCTTCCACCACGTGGTCGGTACTGTGGAGCTCCACCACCACCACGGGCTGCTTCCATCGCTGCAATACCTCCCGCATTTACTCGTCCAGGTGCACCGCGTTGGTTTCGCGCAGCCGCAGCGCCTCCAGCCCCTCCACCTCCTGCTCCTCGAGGGTAGCCACCTCCAGCGCCGTACCTGCCCTGGGCCTGTGGGTAGCCGGAGGGTCGGTGCATGCCGGGCCCCGCCGCCCGTTCCCGCGCCCGCTCCTCCCGTTCCTTGCGCAACTTCTCCAGTGCCGCCTCTACCATGCGCTTGTGCTCCTGCTCGCGCTTGAGTGCACCAGCCTGCTCGCGTGCCAACTTGATGGCGGCATGGTCGGTGGGCGCCTCCTGCACTTGCTTGGGCCGTGATGCCTCAGTGACGTCATTCATCATGCCAAGGTCAGTCAGCTGCTTCTGGAGCGAAATCATATTGCTATCACTGCTTAGCGCGCCGTTGGCAATCCCACCGCCAGCAGCAGCTTTGATGATCATGGTGCCCTCGCCTATGTTGGCAGATGGGCGGGAATTGATATCGACGAAGAAGTTCACTGCGTGCTTTTTGATAAACGGTTTCCGCAAAATCTGTTGGATATCAGGTCGCTGCTGAGGGTTAATTTGAAGCATCTGCCCAATCAACTCTCGTAAATGCCTCGAGTATTTGGCGTGAATGGGTGGGTACTTCCCTTTCACTATCTTGGTGGCGAGCCCATTGAGGGAGTTGGCGTCGAAGGCGTGGTTGAGAGTAGTCATCTCGTAGAGCACGCAGCCCAGTGCCCAGATGTCGGACTTGTAGCTGTACGGCTTATTCTTGAAAATCTCTGGGCTCATGTCTACAAGGGCGTAAGATTGAGATGATAGAGGAATGGTCATGTGTAATGGTGATGATACAAAAAAAGATTTTCGTATTTTGTATTATCAAATAGCAGTAACATGCATCGATGTACGAGCAATCCTATATCAGTAGTATAGTCAAATATGCTGGTTACTTACAGTAAGGTGTTCCTATGCAAGTCTGCGCAAAATCCATCGTTCCATCCAAGACTTTCGATATGCCCAGATCTCCTAGCACAAGTCTGCCGTTACCCAACATGAACACATTTTGTGTCTTCAGGTCGCGGTGAAGCACCTTGCTGGAGTGCATATAATGCAAGCCTAGCGCTAACTGCACAAACCAATGTAAAATCTTGCTCTCTGAGAATAGATTGCGTCTAGCTGCTTTGATCTGGGATGCTAAATCGCCCTGTTTTTGTGGTGGGGAGAAAAGGCATGTGAAGTAACGTGATTATACTCAAAACTGATTGAGAACTATATAGATATAATAAGCCAATTATGAATTAAAAATAGTGAAAGTCAAAAGTATACAAACCGTTATAAGAACATAGTTTCCTTGAAACTTACCCCATCGCAATATTCCATACAGATACATAAACTCTCCTTATTACGGGACAGAAACGAGTCTATATATCGCACAATGTTGGGATGATTTAATCGTCGCAACAGGTCAACCTCAATCTTAGTTGCCTCTCGCTCTTTCTTAGGTATATTCTTGATCTTAATAATTTTAACACATGCAAAATTCCGCTTGACTTTATCTCTCATTAAATACACCTGAAGTAGATATTGAAATGTAAACAGTTGCAATAATGCATTACTGGTATTCAAAGTTCGGACACGGGAGTGAGGCATGAAAACATATTTATTTATTGATATAAAAAATCACACCTTCCCAAAGCTTCCCTCGCCCAGTACTCTAATTGGGTCATATCTATCAATGCTCATCTTGAAAAATTACACACCAGCCAGAGCGCTTTTGAATTATAGTAAGAGATTTCTGCACAGACGAGTTGGTCCTGCAGAAGGACAATGTGACCTCAGATTGTAGGGATGTCTCATGCAAAACTTTATATATCCGTTCCAATTTTTAAAGTTGGATAGCTTCAAATGGATAATATGGAAAGTTAAATTTACCGGTAAAATTGCCAGCTATCTTATTTCATCATTCAATTTATCATACAGTAACTTTGTTGTGCCGAGGTGTTCAAGGATTGTGGAGCGGTTTCCGCATGGAAAAGATTATTTATAAATTGACGTATCAGTCAGTGATATAATATTTAAAGTGCATATTATGTAAACCTCTTTGCAATTGTGCATAAATGTCTAGACAGCCATATATACTTAATCACTTAAATAAATCTGGCGTGTAATGTAGTAAATTCGGAAGTGTCGAGAACGAGTTGGTGATGGGAAATGTACGGCAAGTCATCCAACTCGTAAATTTACATCACAGCATACAAAAATCGGAAAGCTGCGCGCAAGGCATAACTACAATAAAATTTAGGAGAATCCTTTGCTCAATCACTTGATCGTTTTAGTGACAATGGATGAATTGGAGTGCCGAGTTTGTCGCTGTGGGGAAGAGGATGGCAGGCCTCTCTACACACCTTGCCTTTGTAGCGGGTCAATAGGGCTTGTACATCAGGACTGTTTGGAGGCGTGGTTAAAGCACTCTAAAAAAGATACCTGTGAGCTGTGCTTTGCAAAGTATGAATTTGTTCCGCAATATGCCCAAGATGCACCGGCAGTGGTGCCTCCCCTCATCCTGCTTAAATCCGCATTGAAGCTCTCTGTTGTGAAGTTCCTCCCGATCATACTGAAGGCCATTCTGGCGCTATTAGTGTGGCTGGTATTCGTACCTGTTGGTTCAGCTACCATATATTGCTTGTGTATAGGTAGAGACAATATGTTCAGTGGGTTTCTGAAGGACTTCAGGTTCGATATTTCCGCAGTTGACCTATATGCTCTCATAGGGATGATCCCAGCATACATATCACAAGGAATAGTGATCGATAGCGTTATCGCACTGGCGTTACTAACTTTGGTGAGTGGACGAGGACAGATAAATGTTTTTAGTTCATTCAAAGGGTTTACTGCTGTATGATACAATTAATGTCTTTTATCACGAATTTCTTGATTTCCATCTTATACCAAGATGTTTTTTGTGGCTGACATGGTGCTGCCGTGGTGGTTGCTTGATTCTCAATCATTGTCACTCTCTTTCTTTACAAACACTTGGGTCGTGCTGCTTTGGGGTTGGCGATTTTATTGTGATGTGCATATTGTTTGCAGCTGATGTTCTCGGACTTCATACGCTTCCACTGGATGCCTGATCTCGAGGCCCATGTTGAGGTCCATGTCGAGGTCGATGCTGAGGGACCGCAACGCCCCAATGATGTGGATGCGCCCCAACATGAAGAGCCCGCCGCGGCACCAAATCTACCCCATGGTGCATGGGAACAGGAGCAGGAGCGGGTGCCGGTGGTTATGCGGGAAGAGGCCAAGGCTGAAGATGGAATAGGTACTGGGGGAGATGTGGCAGGAATGGCTACTGAAACTGATAGGAGCTTTTTAGCAAGTTCAGAAAAGACAGAAACTATGGGAAAGTATGCAGAAGTAAGTGGTGGGCTTGCTGGAGCTGGAGGAGTTAAAGGTACTGCAGCCGCTTGTACTGACTCACAACAGCAGGAGCAGCCGGAGCAGGAGCAGCAGAAAATAGTGGTTGACGAAGACGTGCTGTATCTCAGCTACTTGAAGGAGAATACAACCCCTACCGCTGTCACCCCTCCTCACCGCGTTTTTGCTAACATGGGTACTGCTTCTTCTTTGGGATCTCAATCGGAGTCAGAGGGAAGCGAACTGCAGCATAAACTAGTTGTTGGTGGTGCATTTCCCGAGGCAGAGGAGGAACAAGAAAAGCAGGAAGAGCGAAGGAGTTGCGACAGTGCTGAATTGGCAGCTGCTTTTCCGATTGTGGATTCGGTCGATCATCAGCCAGCCTACAAGAGAGGTGTTGCTGCTGCAACTGCCGCTGCAGGTGCTACTGCAGGTTGTGGTAAGATACAGCAGGTTGTAGGTGGTGACGAAAACAGCTCAGGACCGATTAGCGAGAGCGACAGTGGCATCGACTGGTGCACGCCACAGCATGGTCTGCCACAATGGGAACAACCACGCCCGCATGCAGCGCAAAGGCGCGAAGACCCACAGCAGGGCGCGGAGGGCGCGGCGTCTCCAGACTTGAATGATTTCCCCATATCGGTTAGCACTGCACAAAACCTGGCATTGAGCAACGACGAGGAGGAGGAGGAGGAGGAGGAAGAAGAAGAAGAAGAAAGTGGAAGTAAAAGTTACGATAAAGTGGAAGATATTAATAACAATTTTGGCAATTACAATGATGACGACAAAGACGACAATGATGATGGCCATGATGATGATGATCATAATCCTGCGGTCAACATGCATAGGAAAGGCGATGATGTGCCCCCTGAACTGCCGAGTTCGTGGTTCGAAGATGGCTCCTCTGCTGCTGACTATTCTATAATCCACCCAATCGGCACCAAAGACACCAAGGATGGTGCCAGTATGGTATCACCTCCAAAATCCTCCTCCTCCTCCTCCTCCTCCTCGCATGGAGCCAGAGCAGGGGCTGGAGCAGCATGGGGAGATGAGGCAGCTACGCATGCAGGCAAGCCAGTAGGCCGCGAGCTTGATCCGCAACTGGAGGAAGAGCAACCGCGAAATATGTTGCTGGAGCAAGGGCAAGATTCCACGACAACGGAACAAGCTGGAACTGCTGCACATCAGCGCGCAGAGGCTGGATTTGGTGTCGCTATAGGAGCTGAGTTAGACCGAGAGGCAGGAGCAGAGGCAGAAGTAGGAGTAGAAGCAGATGAAGCTGCTCTGCCAGATTGGAACTTAGGTGCACCCGATCCAGCAGCACCACCTGCTGCTGCTCCCAGACCCGCAAGGGCAGGCGGAGTGCGCCGAAATGGTGCTCGACGAATCCCTCGAAACCTCAGGAATCCTAGGAACCCTTGGGACCCCGGTGCTGCTGGAAATCCTGCAGAACAAGTACCCCCCGATGTCGAAGACTTAGGTCCTGATGAAGCAGTGGTGGAGCTGCGGGTGTTGCTGCTGGCGACATTGGGCTTTGAAGAGCCCGTTCTACACATGCTCCGCAACGCCGTGATCGTGCTGGGGTTCTGTGCTCTATTCATGGTCTCTATGGCAGCCCTCCCATACGCTATCGGAGGTTTGATGTCCCAGGCATTGGTGGCCCTTGTTGCCTTCAACAGCACTCATCGATTCTCTAATGCCTTGCTTCTCACCTCGGTGCTGACCATACTGATCATGTATCCTATCTTCCGTGTCCGTTTCGCTTCTCGACCGCACGTATTCCATCCGGTCATCGCTGCATATGCATTGTTTATTCTGGTCATGTTTATCCTTAATCGCACGGCCACTGCTGAAATCTGGCAGCAGCTTTTCCACCTCCCCTGCAAGCTTTTAAATTCTGCATCTTCCTATTCAAACGTCCCAGAGCTTCCGTTGCGCTACTCGGATTTCTACTACATTGGTCTGGGTTTCGGCACTCTTTTTGCTGTTGTCTTCATATGTGACAAAGTCTGTACTGTGCTCATAAGGATTCCCCCGCTGCGCCCTTTTATCAGCAACACTGCCATCTTAATTAAACGCCTCGCGTTGGTCTGTAAAGTCGGCGTTCTGCTCCTGATGCGCATTCTGATGCTGCCGATGGTTTTAGGTAAGGCGCTACCATGGCATGGCTTTACACGACACAAGTACAAGCACACGAATAATAATAAGATAGGGAACCTAATATGAGCGTGGTGGATTTAGAGACGTGCATTTTAGAGACTTACATAGTCTAAATCTGCTCTTTTTCTATGCTGAAGAGTTCTATCTGCTGGATTTGCTCTTCTTACTCATAATACTTCACTTTTTCTCCTGCTCCTTCTTTCCCCTTTAATCCTCGTGCACTCCTGCTCCTTCTTTCCCCTTCAATCTTCGTGCACTCCTGCTCTTCCTTTCCCCTTCAATCTTCGTGCACTCCTGCTCTTTCTTTCCCCTTCAATTTTCGTGCACTCCTGCTCTTTCTTTCCCCTTCAATTTTCGTGCACTCCTGCTCTTTCTTTCCCCTTCAATCTTCGTGCACTCCTGCTCTTCCTTTCCCCTTCAATCTTCGTGCACTCCTGCTCCTTCTTTCCCCTTCAATCTTCGTGCACTCCTGCTCCTTCTTTCTCCTTCAATCTTCGTGCACTCCTGCTCTTCCTTTCCCCTTCAATTTTCGTGCACTCCTGCTCCTTCTCTCCCCTTCGATCTTCTTGCACTCCTGCTCCTTCTTTCCCTCACGCGCGCATGCACACACACCTTCTCTCACCTTCTCCCCCATCTCTTTTTTTTCCCTCGTGAGCAGGTATTGCTTCCTTGGTACTACTATCCCACACTTTGCTGCCGTTCACCCTGGAGCAGTGGGCGCAGTTCTTAGCGCAGAAATGCGTAGCAGCGTACGCCCTGGCCTGGGCGGTGGGCATCACCTTCATGCTCACCATGACCGTGTCTGTCCTGCAGCTCAGAGAAGTGCTGCACCCTGCCGTGCTCGGAGCACTCGTACGTCCACAGGTAGATAGGCTATGCATACATCAGCCATGTGTTGCTTTTATTGCTTGTTCTTTAGTAGAGAGCAATGAAAAAGAAAGTGCTTTATATGTATTTTTCATAGTCACCTTATCTCATGCGTGCAACATAATGCAGCCTCCCCACGCCCTTCCATGATTCTGCCGCGTAGTTCATCTTAAGTGCTAGTTCTCTTTCCTCTCTATGTATTCCACCTTTTATCTCTGCTAACTGCTGCTTGCTGCTGTGCTGCTGCTATGCTGTGCTGTGATGTGATTTGGTGGTGTGCTTACAGGAACCGCACTCGGATTTGGTGAACTCTCTGGTCTCAGAGAGCGGTGTAGTGCACGTGAAGCGCATGGTCATGTCCCTAGTGGTGTACCTGCTGCTGCTCGCCGTGCTGGTGTGGGCGCCCTTATGGCAGCTCCATTGCGCCATGCAGTGGACTCAGGCCTTGCGTCTCTACCTGCCTACCGCCCTGGATCATCTCTCTTCAGCAGCTTGCTCCTCCACGCTTTTGTTTGCATGTCCAGCTACTGCTATACAGTGCATTTCCTGGTGTTGTTCCGCCTTTCTATCCACGGTGGTGTGGGTGGTGAGCAATCTTGTAAGTGCTATGAACCCACTTTCGCGGTTGCATTTGTGGTATGTAGTCCCCGAGGTGCAAATACCAGTGGAGCTGTTCGTAGGGCATATTGCATTCCTGGCACTGTTGGACACCCACAAAGACGTAATCGGCCGATTGCAGCACCTATGGTTGGTGTGGGTTACGAAGCACTTTGGTTGCATACGCTTCTTGCTCCCAATGCAGCAGCGGCCGCCCCCGCAGGCAGGGAGGGGAAGGGGCAGAAACGGCTCTGCGACAACTCCAGCTTCACCTTCGTCTTCTCCAGCAGCAACTACTACAACTACTGCAGCTGATGTAACAGCCAACAGCGTGCCAACACCAGCTGAAGCAGCAGCTACTCCGCCAGGTGCTCCGACGAGTACCACTGCCCCTGCCCCTGCCCCTGCCGGAAGAGCAGAGAATCTTGAGGAGGTCGGGCCTCCACTCCCTCGCCCTCCTACTGAGTGGGACTCCTTACCCTCCCTCGAATCTGTGAGTAATGCCTATGACTGCACCAGCATAATGCACACATGCACACACTCATGTTAGATATTACCATTTCTCTTTGTGCTTGATGGTGTATATATATTACATATATATTACATATATGTATTGCGATATGCTGTCATTCTTCTATACCGTGTTTTTACTTACACTGCTGCTCTTTGTTTTTGCTGCTTGCTACTGCTGCTGCTGATGATTATGCTAATGCTACTCATGCTATTGCCGCTGCTGCTCATAATAATATCATAAATCATAATACTACGGTTGACACAGACACGCTGGTCGTGGGGTACCACGGAGGAGCCTTCGCAGGTTGAGCGCTCTCTCGCACCCCGCTCCACTCCCTCGTACTGGCTGCTGCGCACCGCCGCCGTGGTGCTCTGCTCCTGGCAGCTGCTCAACCTATTCACGTACACCGTGCTGATGGTCCCACTATCCCTAGGGCGGTTGATATTCTCCGCTGCGCCGGGTCTGTCTTTCTTCACCCACGATCCGCTCTGTCTGGTGGTGGGTGTGATAGTAATGCTTCGTTGTATTGGCGTAGTGGCGAAAATGGCGCTACTTGGCTCTCGGTCTGAGTGGGTTGCTAAGCTATCACGAATTCCGATGAGACTTTATTGGCGTGGTACGTTCAAAATTTTCTGTCGTTTGTTTTTATCCACTGCTGTGCAATATTGTGAAATATTTTTGCTGCTTTTATACACTGCTTCGATATTTAATTTGTTGATATTTTTTAATCCGATATTTTTTAATTCTTATTGTTTTTTTGGGCGCGATGATCTAATATGATTTATCAATCGTAGGGCTGAAGCTTCTTTTCGTCACGTTTTTAAGTCTTGCTGTTCTGGGTGTATTGGTCTCTCTGGGATTAGAGCCTGTGGTGCACATGATGTACATCCTGGCAAAGCAAGGCTGCAATAGTATTTGTGCATTGGTGCGGGCCCCAGCAGCAGCAGATGTCACTGGGCCTACAACCGCTGTGTCGAAATTAGAGCTGCTATCACAACTGACTTCGTTGTTTGGTGTTATGGGCGCCTCTAGCGCTACGAACAGTGGTGTACTTGGCACCTCGCTGGGTGCTGCCGTCAACCAAGCATTGGTGCGGGCCTCAGCAGCAGCAGCAGCTGTTACTGGGCCTACAGCCGCTGTGTCGAGATTCGAGCTGCTATCACAACTGACTTCGTTGTTTGGTGTTATTGGCGCCTCTAGCGCTAAGAACAGTGGTGGACTTGGCACCTCGCTGGGTGCTGCCGTCAACCAAGCGATCAGCAGCAGCCGTGGTGCCTTAGATATGATGGTGGAGTCACAGCGCACTGCAGGTGCAATAGCCATCGTCCACGCAATTAAGAATATTCCCGCCATCGCCACTGCTGCCGCTGACATCGCGCCTGCCGAGGTGTCTGCGCTTGTGAAGCAAAATGTGTTAATGGAGCGCATCTTACCCTATTCCTCGTACTTAAAAGATGATATTTGGGCGTTGCTCCACAGTACCAAGTTAGTGACGCTGCTGTGCACCTTTGCCTTGAGAGGAGCTGTGACCCTGGCAGTTGTGGCTACTCTGGCAACTGCCACGCCTGTCGGGCCTACTATACTGCGACTGCTGAAAATCCACCCACATCTGTCTGCATGGCTTGAAAACGTCACCCGGTTCTTGCTGGGGTCAAAGCTACCGATGCCTCTGGATGGGCGCCCTCTGGATGCAGAAGAGCTCGCGATCGCGTTCGGGCGCATCGTGCTCTTGTCGGATTCTCGCATAGAGAAGGCCCTGCTGCGCATCCAGCGCCACCTCGTCGCGCCGCTCTACACTTACTGCGGCATTGAATGCCTTTTCGAACTGATCGTACCCACGTTGATGATCACCTGCATGAAGATGTCGCTGTCATTCAGCGCCATCCGCACCGCCGACTATGTGTGGTATACGATAATAGCAGCGATTACTGTCACGATGGTGAATATCCTTCGGTTACTGGGGCGGCCTGTGTTGGAGGCTCTACGATCTTTCTACAACACTATAAAGGACGATAACTACCTGCTGGGCAGACGATTAGTCAATGCTAACCGAGCTGGCTAAGGTAAGGATATTACTGTTTATTGTAATATTTACCCGGTTTATGGATTTATGATTAATTATGCATCATCGGATATGATGCTCTTTTTATGGCTTTCCAGTCATTGTTCGCTTAACGTGCTTAAATTGATTGCCATGTTCTCTGCCTGTCACGTTCCTTGAATCATGATTTGCTCTGCTGCATCTATGTATATGACTGCGGGGATAATAGTCTAAAGATTGTGGCGGAGAAAGCAAGCTTTGGCCTGAGTGCACCGATCGAACGATCTCGGCCATCGAGTGCTGTACTGTATGTGGTCACTTTTCAACCTGACTTAAAGGCAGCGCAGTTGGGATGATCATAATAGCGATGATATAAAGTACCCGGGGGTATAATTTAGTATACTTCGAAGTTAAGTTTACCAATGAAAGATTGTAAGCCACCACCGTTTAAAATGTAATCAACCTTCAACCTTCATCTTGATGAATAAAAGAAAACTCAGTTTTGTGGCTTCTTCATAAGACATTAAACTTCACTCGAAACTATTGGGGGGCTCGGCTGGAAAAAGGAGTTCAACCATAGCGCCCCGTGAACGAAAACTTTGCCACACCCAGAAAATACAACATCGCGGTGGGGGGAAGGAACTATAAACTTGACGTGTAAACTTTTATACTGTACGACAACTATGATCGGGTAGGAGGGTTGAGAGATGAAGGTTGAGGAGAGGGACAGGGGATGTGGGCGAGGAGGTCACTTGCGGCACTTTCGGGAGAAACGAACAGGAGCAAGAGTAGGACCAGCAGCACTGCTGGAGCGGAGGCAGGAGCAGGGGTGCAATTCCCAAGTTCCTCTTTCCTACTTTCAGCAGCTGGCGAGGGATACATCATCATCATCATATGGCAAGGAAGGAGAAAGAGCGGAAGTGGAATAAAAAAACCTGCATCTTGCTGCTACGGCTGCTGTGCTTGCAAGGCTGCTATCGCCCTGAGCAGCGGCGGACGCGGCACGCAAAAGAAAGGTTCTCGAGCGAGAGAGATAAACTCCCACTCCTCGTCAGCGTAGAGCACACGGTGAGTGCCTGAGGCTGCGTCGAAGGCGTCGATGCACCCGTAGTAGCACTGCTCGTCCCCGTACCACCACACGCGCAGCTCAGTTCCCACCAGCCCTTTTCCCTCCCAGCCAGTGCGTGTCGCGCTGTTTGACGGTCCTGTTGAGGCTTCGAGTTGATTAATACAGTCTGGGCACAGCCACAGCCACTCGTTGGAGGTAACTCTGGACCGAGAGGAGCCAGAAGTGCACTTTCCTGCCTGAGCGATGGGGACCTTCACCTTGCCGCTACTGCCTTTAGATGCAGCACCACCACCAGCGGCATTAGGTCGGGCCGACGGTTTTGATTTCGCGACCACCTTCTTAGTTTTTCCTATAACCGCCGCCTTACTGTTGGTTTTACCCGTCGTCGTCTTCTGCTTCTTCTTCCCCTGCTTTTCATCATTAGCGACTAGCCCCAGCTCCTTCAGCGCCTCGGCCCACAGCTTGCGCAGAGTTTCCTCACGTCGGACACGGCGGTCATAGCTGTCACGCGAGTTGTGCACGAAGTGTGGAGGCACCTCGAACGTAGTATCTACACCACCACCTACACCCCCACCTGCCACGCTCTCATTTTTCGCATCCTTGCCGCCTTTGCCTCCATTGCCGCCTTGTGTATCGCGCATGCGGGCACGGAGAATCTGCTTCGCCCAGGTACTCGTCATGAAATGCGCCATCGGTTGCTTTACAGAGACCGAGCTCTTTCCAAATAGCTTCACTTTCCGCGCAGGGTTGGAATCAACGCTCTTTCTCGTTTTTTTATTATCTTCTTCTTCCTCCTCCTCTTCTTCTTCTTCTTCTTCATCCTCGGCGTAATCTACATTTGCACCATCCAACTCCACTTTTGCATCGTCAACAGCTGCATCTTCTTCTTCCCGCCCCTTCTGCAGTGATGCAGCTGCTGTTCCGAAGGCCTCTTTACGGTAAGTTTCGGTGGCGCAAAACGCAGTTGGCCAGCGGTCTACGTCATACTGCTCACCAAAATAATGGTCAGTTAAAGGCACATACATGTATGGATCGAGTCAGCGGCAAGATATAGTCATAAAAGTTATACATATGTAATTATGCGCCAGTCAAGTCAGGAATATTAAATATATCTATGAATATCAAAATATTCCATCTACCAGCGGAAGATCGAAACGTTTCAAATACAAAGACTGCGGGGGGGGGGGGATTACCTTTCGGCCGCAGCAACCACAGGCGAGAGTAGTGGGTGCATACTTGCTGTTATTATCACTTCCCTGCTGGCTTTGTGACTGCTCTTCCGCCTTTGCATTCAGCAGGCCTGGCGATGATGCAGACGCTTTCGCTCCTCGCTCTCCTCTTCTACCTCCTTCCCCCTGCTGTTGAGATGCGACAGTGAGTGTCACGTGCACCATGTCCTGAGGGTTGCGTGGAGATGCCGCAGTGGGGTCTTTGAGACTGCGCAGGCGGCACTGCTCAAATAACTTCGCCAGTTGTGCCGCATCCTTCCAAGTCTGCAAAATCAAAGTACAAACAATCCCGCAAAAAATCGCAACAATCCAGCAGAATATTTGAAACAATAGCGTTATTAAGTATTGAAACCTTTCTGTGCCAAGTATGATCAGCAAGGGGCGTTACTAAACACCGCAAATGGTACGGATTCGAGACAAATCTATCCCACTGCAGGTATCTGGGCTATCATGATATGGTTCGAGACGGTATGGTACGATGTCGATACAACATTAGGACAAGCACGGTAGCATCTTTACCTGGCTACCCTGCGGTGTGACGTTCTTGGCATTGTTGAGCAGCGTGTAGAAGTCCGCAGCGAAGTCTGCCATCGATCGGTACGCGTGCCGTGTGAGCGCTTCCTTCATTCCCTCCAGACTCACCACGCGCCGCACATAGCGCCTGTAGTCCGGGAGGAGGTCCAGAGGCGCCTCCAGGAACTCCTCGCATAAGGACCGCATCTCCCCCACTTCTTCAACGGCAGCGACAACTCCACCCCCTCGCGCACTGCCACTGCTGCAGCTGGACGAGGAGGAAGAGGATGGCGTGCTACGCTTGACCTTGCTCTTCTTCGAATGCTTCCCCTTTTTCGAAGATAATGCAGCGGCTGTCGCATCTTCTTCAGGGACTTCAGCCTCCTCGATGCAGTTGAGAATGTATTTGAGGCGCCGCTCCAGCTGGTACAGCGGCTTCTTCTGCTGCTCAGACGAGGAAGATGAAGAGTTTCGATGGCGCGAGGAAGCCGCGTCCTGACCACTTACCCTAGCATCCGCAGCGAACACTTCGAAGTCTGTCAGATCAAGGGCGTCCACTACTCCAGATAAGTTGAAGAACTGGTCGAAACCCTCCGCACTCCCCGCTCCTTTTCCTTGCCCTATTCCTTTGCACTTGCTTTTGCTCTTATTAGCACTTACATTGGCCGTGACCCCTGCTCCTACTCCGGTCAACTGCTTCAAGAGCTTGTTCGTCAAGTTTCCTCCTTCACTGAGCTCTTTCTTGAGATCGTTACGTCCCATATAGGTGCAGAACGGCGGCGGTGACGATTCTTCCTCTTCCTGGGGATGTGGCTTTGCCTTGGCAGCTGGCGGCTCCTTCTTGTTCTTCTGCTGTTTGGAGCAGGCGGCGGCGACCTTCGCCTCCTTCTTAACAACCACCACCGCAGAAGAAGAGGAGGAGGAGGAGGAAGATGGTTGACCTTTACCCGCAGCTATGGCCGCGAGGTACACAGCTTCATTGCGCAGGCGCTGTCTCTTTGCCCGACTGTCCTCTTCAGGCTCCTCCGCCTCCGCCACCACAGCCTCCGTTACATATCCCTTGCGCTTGCATTTCCGACCTGCTGGCTCCACGGCATCCTCAGCCTTTGTGGCCAGTGATGGAACGCTGCTTGGGCGTCCTCTCTTCGAAGGCGGCGCTTGATCCTGCCCCTTTGCTTGTTCCTGCGCCTGCACATGTGCGTCATCAGACGTGATGGACAGCGAGCGCTTGCGAGGCGGTCGTCCACGCCCTCTTTTCACGGAGCCAGCCTCTGCACTGGCACTGCCTGCTACTGCCCCTCCTCTCGTTGCTAATGATGCTGATGCAGCAGCTGTGTTGCTACTACTACTGCTACTGCCGACACCCTTCGGAGCGTCAACGGGCTTTCCCGCAGCGTCCACCTCAACGATGGCATAGCCGCGAGGCAGCCTCTTCCGAAGCTTTCCCATCTCATCGGCGACGCCAACCCCGGCGCCTGTTCCCCCGCCTACCGATGCCTGCTGCGGGTCGAACGATACGTCAGGGACACCGCACTGCGTCATCAGCTTCTGGAACTGAGAGTTGTCCATGTTCATGGCTTTCTTCAGCTGTGCAGTGAGCTCTACTCCAAACTCGTCTTCCTCCCGCTGAGAGCTGAAGAGCTGTGTACTGGCCCGTAGGCTATTGGTGTGCGCCACCAGTACCTTCTGGTAGTTCGTGATGAACTGTCTCTCTAGCCTAAAGCGCGCCGCATCACTCCTGTCGATCTCTATGCCTGCGAAGGTTGCGATGGTGCGCTTAGGCAGCCGTAGGGTGTTGCGCTTGGTCCAAGTGGCGGAAACAGTGGCCTCATCCCCTATGCTCGTCGTCACACTGATGGGCTGCTGACCCTTGCGCAGCGGCAGCACCTTCTGCAGCTTGGATAAAGGCACGAAGAGGTCGGCAGAGACTCCCCGAAGCGCCTTCGCGTCAAGCGCAGCGGCCTTCTCCAGCTCTTCGTCACTGTCCTCATACTCGGACTCGCTCTCATATAGGCTCAAGTCAGACAGGTCCACTTCCCCAGCATCCTTGCTCGCCTTGGTTGTCTTGCGCCCTTTGGCCTTGTCCAGCATCTTATTGAAGCGTAGCTGCAGCAGCTCGGTCTCGGCCTTGCAGAGCATGCGCTTGTACTTTTCGCGCCGCACGAGGATGTCCAGGATGAGGCGTGCGCGCTCGAGGCCATGGTAGAGCGATGCAAGCTCCTCCCCGTCTATCCAGTAGCCCGAGGGCAGGCACTCCACCCCGTCAGGAAGGTGCATGTTGCAGTAGATGTGCTTCTCGCCAGCGCGCTGGAAGGTGCACACCTTGCGACTGCGTGCGCCACACAGCGGGTGGAACTGAGATGCACAGCCGATGTGGCTGCACTGCACCATGCAGCCGCCTTTGCGATTGCAGAGGCCGCACTTCTCCTTCTTGTTCTCCCGCGGCATTGCGCCCACATGAACACGACCATCGGGCAGCATGCGTGCCTGTCCGCTGGGCATGTTCAATGCGCAGAAGGGATGTACCCACTTCATGTCAGTCGTACGCTTCAAATAGCCGCCGCGACGCGGGCAGAGCGTGCACCGTACCTGGCCAATGTCTTCGATATTGTTGACTGCGCACACGTCGCAGCGCCATGATGCTTCTGCAGTTGAGCCCTCCGCCGGGATCGAGCGGTCGGCACTCTGCGCGCAGCGTCGATGGATTACCAACCTGCACTGACTGCAGCGCAGGAATGGGAAGGAAGTAGGGACGGAGGTGACGAGAGGCGCGGTGGGCCCAGCGAGCGCTGTAGAGGATGAGTCTCCAGTGGTACCAGCTCCGGCGTTGATGGATACACTACTGGCAGCATCTGTATTTGATGCTGCATCGGCAGAGGAAACCTCGATCTTGGGGGCACCACTGCCCGTTGCATCAGCTTCGGAGGTAGTGGTAGCCTTAGCGGTGGTACTGGGAATGACACTCTGGAGATCGGGTGCAGCGCCGGGCAGAAGTGCGGCTGGGGCATCCGAGACTGCCACATCCATCGCAACGCTTCCATCAGTGTCTGCAGCGCCTGTGGGCTGCACTTGTTCACCATGTGGTAGTGAGCGCTCAACTGGTAGACCATCTCTAATCGTGGGCGTGGGGGCGGGCACCATCGCCTCTCCAGCGCCAGCAGCAACAGCATTTTTATCAACTGCCTGCGTGTTGGTAGCAGGGGCAGTCGCAATCGGTGCGGTTGAGAAGGCAGACTGAGAGACAACTTCAGGACCTGCCCTGATATCATATGCAAGAGAGGGATCGGTATCAGAAGCTTGGGGTACTGCGGATGGGGCTGGGACAGAGGATGGAGCGGCTCCAATCATTGCCAGAGCGACTGCCATTTCGGCGTCGGAAGAAGGGGGTGGAGACCTGTGCTCGACGGTAACAGCTCTCCCATCGCCATCGCGAGTGGAGGGCGATACTGCGGCCGTATGGGCAAAGGAAGATTGCAGAGCAGGTTCGGAAGACGCAGAAGGTAAAGATGCCTCTTGATCAGGAACAGAAACAGGAGCAGCAAGAGCGGCAGGAGCAGCAGCAGCGGCAGGAGCAGGAGCAGCAGCGGTGGTAGCAGGAGAAGCAGCGGCAGGAGCAGCACCTGGGTATGAAGTATATGGCAGTGATGCTGCAGATGACATCGGTAGTGCTTCTGGCGCTTCTGGAACTAGTGGCGGTGCACATGGATCTTGGGAGGGTTGCTGGGAGGTGGGTGCGTCCCTCTTCTCAACGAACAGCTTCGCGGCAGCAACGAAAGCAGGACGAGGTGGACGGGGCGGGGGCGGGGGCATTGTAGGGAGGTGAGAGCTAGAGAGACGAGTAGACTCTGCTGTGCCACTGTCACCATCACCACTACCATCACCACTACGATCGCCAATACCATCGCCACTACCATCGCCGTCAACGCAACTAACGCCAACATTATGTGAAGCATTACCAACAGCATTGCTCTCTGAAGCGGTCAAAATGGCACCAGAAGAGCTATCTGAAGCAGAACTTGGCACAAAAGAGGAGGAGCCGTTTTCAACGGCAGTCGGCTCGTTTTCAACAGGAAAGGACTTTCGCCCCGCCAAACACACCAAGCTGGATGTATTGTCTGGGCTGTCCGAACCACCAGTAGCATCGCCATGCTTTGCATCATTCTCTAGTATGATTTCTGATGAAGAAATTGGAATCACCTCGGTCATTTTGGCCACCATTGACGCCTCTACAACCGTTTCAGCTTCACTCAGTGCATTGAACATGCCGACAGCTTCACCGCTCTTAGCAGACAGTGCCGGGGCGGAGTCTGCTTCCACTGCATCAGTTGCATCCAACACCCCTTTCTCCACACTATCTGTCGCTGAGAGAGAAAGCGCTGGTTGTGGAGGCGATTTTGCAGGGTAGAAAACAGCCGACCTCTCGACTAGGGTGCTTATATCTGCCACTGGGGCGGCACTTTGCACGGAAACAGGCAGCGCCCCTGCATCTGTGCTAGTGTCTGGGCCGCGGTTTGCTCCCTGCTTGGATTGCTCTGTTTGCGCACCCTGTTGTGGCCCTCGCACTGGTGCAAGCAATTGCTGATGCTGCAATAATGCTCCATTCGTGCCCAGTTCGGCCATGGCACTGCCGTCCAGTTCGGGGGATAACAGTATTGCTCCATTCGTGCCCGGTCCGGCCATGGCACTGCCGTCCAGTCCGGGGGATAAGAGCATTGCTCCATTTGCAGTAACAGTGCCAGCGCTGTTAATTGCTCCACCGGGGTTGAGTGGCCGCATCTGAGGATGCGAATTCGTCTCAGCTAGGCCGTACAGGTGCTGGGCGACGCTCTGAAATGGCGGCAGCAGCATGCCGGCTGGCGCTTGCATCAGTGCCGGTGCTGCTAGTCCCACACTGGGGAAACCCGGGAAAACTGCCGGCGGGTGACCCGGATAATTTCCGGCAGCGACAATGGGTTGACCATACCCCATAGCGCCGCCCACACCAACACTATAATTCGCACCTACAGAACTCAAAGGCTGCGCAACTGGAAATGAGTTGGGATAAGAGCCATAGGTAGCTTGACCATAGGCCGGGGTGGAGGAATGTGCGGCAGCCGATAAAGAGGAGGAGGATGAGAATACTGAAGAAAAAGCCTGTGGGGGCTGGGCTGTGATCTGCCTTTCCACTTGTGATGAACGAATATCACTCTCCGGCAGCTTCGGCAGCGGGGTGGGATCATGTGTGAGGGTGTACTGCACATCTTCGTCTAGCTCCCACTCTGCGGGAACGGCAGCGGGGTCGCAGCCGGTGCCGAAGACGTCATAGGTCATGGGCTGCATGCAGCAGGCACAGGTGCGATCATCGTAAATGTCAACGCACAGGTCCTTGGTTGAGCCCGGACCTGCACCAGTTCCACGCCCACCTGCAGACTTGGACTGACGCTCCTTCTTCTTGTACCCCTTCTTTCGGCGGCGCCGGTTCTGACCCGGGATCTGCTCCAAGTCATCCTCGTTGAGCCGGTACTTGCACCGGAGTTTCGCCTGCTCTTCCAAGGCATGCTGGAATGACTCTCGTGGTCGTAACCGCAACTCCACTGCACTTGCGCTACTACCACCAGTACCAGCCGCCGCCAGCGCTACTACAGCGGTAGCACCAGCAGCAGCACCAGCAGCACCACCATCACCACCAGCAGCAGGAGTGGGGGCAGCCAAGTCCATGCTGTGTATCTGGCAGAGGAAGTTGAATTTAAGTCCCGATGGGAAGAGGCCATCACGGTCAAGTCCCTGGAATGTAGGGTCAGTGATATCGGCGCGCAGATACTGGCCTTCAAACCATGCGCAGAGTGGGTGGAAGACCTTACTGCATACCGCCGATGAACTTTTACTATTGCTATTGTGCTCGCACCGCACAACCAGGCCGCCCTTCAAGTTGCAGTAGCAGCAGGGCTCGGTGATGTCGCTGATCGTGCAGAGCTGTTTGAACTGATCATCGGCCACACTACGCAATGCTTCATCGTCATGTTGAGCAGCGCCGGCAGCCACTGCAGCAGCAGCCCCGAAATAATCCTCGAAGTAGGAATTGGAATTATCTTTCGCAGCACGGCTGAAGGGGCGGGCCAGTGATCCACCAGAGGCAGCCGCGTTGTTAGCGTCAGACTGGTCCTGGGGTAGCTGCACCTTGACCCTGCTGACGTCTACGGGACTCATCTCTGTGAGGTCCAGAATAACTGCATCTTGCGACCACGCCACACAGCACAAGTGAACCCAGCGTCCATCAGTGGTGGGCTTCAGGCCTCCGTGGTGCAGGGGGCAGAGGCAGCACATGACTGAGGTCTTGGCCTCCATGTCTCCGAGCTCACCCAGTCCACTGTCTTCCACCTCCTTGTTCAGCAGCTGTACATAGCGACAACGGTCGCAGAAGAAATCACCATCGGGCACCTGGCCCACACCGTAGCAGGTCTGGTGCAGCGCAGCGTTGCAACCGTCGCAGAAGAGGATGTGGTTGCCGTCTGCGCTGCGGCCGTCAAAGCAGCACATGCAGACCGCGTCCTCACTGCCTTCTTCTTCCTCATCCTGCTGCTGCTGGCCTATAGTGGGAGCTTTGGGGCGCCCGCTCACCTGCACGGTCCACGATGCCGGCAGCGCCTCCGACTCTGCCTTGTTGAAGTCCGGGCGCTGGTCCCGCATTCCCCGGTGCATGCCTGAGCAGACCTCTTTCCACACCTGCTGCTTACGGTAGCGCGCCTCGACAGCCTCCCACTCGCACCGCTCACGATCGCTCACACCAGACAAGGACGCGAGCCGGTGCTGCTCCACCACGGCCTGGAGTCTGGCGTTAATGGCGAGACGAAGCACGGCATAGGCCTGTTGGTCGGATCGTATGGCTCTGCAGAGCTCGTCGTCCTCGCTGCGCGGGATGATCGTACGGTCCGCCAGCTGCACTTCTGTCTCGTCATTCAGCCGCTCAGTGGAGTCGAGGTGCACCACAGCCGCGAGCTCAGACTCTGCGTCGCATAAAAATGCATTAATATTGTCATCATCATCGTCGTCGTCGTGATCATTATCATCATCCTAAAATATCATTCACGTACAACCGACATAATTTTCAAAAAAAATCATTTTTGTTTTCTCCCTCATTTTTACCTTCACCATCACTAGCGTCCCTTCGCTTGTTAGTGTCCCCAACTGTCAGTGCAGCGACACCAGCGCCAACCCGAGCCATGCCAGCCGAACTGACTCCACTCTCCTTCAGAGCAGAATCAGTTGTGGGGATTAGGTAGTCCTGGGCCCAGCCAGCACTCTCCGCCAACTTCTGCTCCTTGGAGAGATTCACTGCGGTCCAATTGCGCCCCGTCGCCCGTGAACATGGGAACTTGACCTTGAAGTGCACCGCATGGCGTGCAGGGCCGTCGAACACTGCCCGCAGTGATGCCTGGCCCGCGGCATCCAACTTCTCTACGATAGCTTGCTGGCGTACTCTGGCAGCACTACTACTACCACCAGCATTTCCATCACAACTACCATCACCACCCTTATCAGTTGCAGAGGACGATGCAGGTGAGGGTGGGAGTGGATCCAAGTCGTCACCACTGAGGACGCCTCTTCTGGTGTAGAACGTATTTTCCTCGAGTTCCAGTGCCACTCGCCCTTGCTCTTTCACGCGTCGCAGATGATCTCGCAGTCGTAGTGCACGCTCTGTCCAGCCCTGGTCACCACTGCTGATATTGCTCTTGCTCTTGCTACCACTGTCATTACCGCTCTCACCAGCGGCAGGCTGCTCGCAGAAGTAGTCGTCGTAGCTGGTAGGATCGGTTGTCCCTGTCCCTTTCCCGTGAGAGGAGGAGTTTTTGGAATCGGATGGGGGGGGAAGAGCACAGATCCGGTCAAGGCGATCGCTGAGAGCTGATAGCACTTGCCAGCGCTTGTCTTCGTCAAGCACGGCATTGCGCTCCCGATCGTTTCCTAGACCCAGCATGATATTCTCTACCACATTCAGGTGCTATTTTCCATATACACATAGTGAGAGGGGGGGGGTAAGGGGAGGGGGGGAGAGAAAGAAAGAGAGAGAGCAGAGCAGCGAGAGCAGAGAGGGATTGAGTGAGGGGAAAGAAGGAAAAAACAAACATTTCAAGTTAAACTATATAAAACTTCTAGAAAACAGAAGCAGACAAGAGCAAAGCAGTCGACTCCTTATTTCGCGGATTAATTAAAAGTAAATATGAGCGTATTCATACAGATGATCATCGCACCTGTGGAAGCTTTTCGCTGGACCGTCCCAATGGAGGAATCTCCATGATGACATCTCTTCCATCAGCTGTGATGCCAGGAGCTCTCACAGCAGCTGTACTTTCTTCGTCGCTATCGTCATCATCATCATCATCGTCGTCGTCATCGTCATCATCACTGTCATTATCGCTAATATCTCCACTTTCATCGTCACTATTGCCATCGCCATCGCCATCGAAACTATCATCCTCGTCCTCCTCGTTATCTTCTTCATCGTCATCCGAACTATCATCGAAATACTTGCTACTGGAACCTCTCCCGCGCCCCCTGCCACGCCCCCTGCCACGCCCACCTCTCCCACCCCTGCCCGCAGCATCCTCGTCTCCTCTCCCGCGACCTCTTCCACGACCAGAGGGGCGTCCCCTGCCACGCCCACCTCTACCTCCCCGCCCACCTCCTCTCCCACCGTCCCCTCCAATAGATAGTCTTTCATCCGCCCTCTTCTTCTCCTTCTTCTTAATCTTTTTTTCTCCCCCACGGCGGCTACGGCGGCTGTCCCTGTCCCTGCGATTGCGACTGCGGTTGCGGCTATGGGGCGCACCAGACAGCTCCTCTCGCACAAGACCGAACCCATCCACGCGCAGCATGTCCTCCATCATGAACTGCAGCCACTGCTCGGGGTGATCCTCCGCGTAGAACGAGCTGACGACGTTCCAAAAGTGGTCCAGATCCATGCCTTCGCCTTCGCTTTGGCCAGGCCACTCCAGCATGTTCAACAGGGGAAATGTCTCCGGCTTGGAGGAAGCACTTGACCTACGAAGGCCTACCGTGCCACCACCAGCACCACCACCACTAGTACCACCACCTCCAATGGGAGCTGCAGAAGTGGGTGGAGCATTAGATGACTTCCCACCTATGCGTGGTCGTTTCCCACCAATGGTGGCGGCGCCGTGCACACTATCTTCATCATCGTCATCCTCTTGACCATCACTCGGATCACGTGATTTCTGCTCAAGCAACCCAAAACAATCTGCTACTCCTGCTGTTGAAGTGGAGTTATGCTGACCATGAGAGTCTTCTATCTTGAGCTTTGGCTGAACTAGGCGACTGGCAGCGAAGTTGCGAGCGTGTGACATGGAGAGCTGGGACTTTGGAGTGACGCTGATCTCGCCAGCCCCAGCACTGGAGTAACGGGGTCCCCGTGACAGACTTGCTCGACCTGACTTTCCTGCAGAAGCAGAAGCAGAAGCAGAAGCAGAAGCAGAAGCTGAAGCAGCAACTGCAGCAGCTGCGGCAGACAGGTTGCTGCTACTCCCAGCAGTCGAGATGACACCTCCATCTGCAACAGCATCACTCGCACCGTCACCACTACTAGCAGCAAGGCTTCGAGCTCTATGCTTGGGTTTAACAGGGTCTGCCACATGCTTTTGGTGGCTTTTGCAGAAGACCTCGTAGCGCACATCTCCATCTTCTGGATCTTTCACAATGCGGGTTTTCCAACCACCATCCAGGTTTTTGTGGATGCACCAGGGGTGTGCCGAGGCTGAGCAGCGACCGTAGCAGCACTGAATGGACGCTCCCTTGGAGGAACATATCTGGCATTTGAGCCGGTAGCGCTTTTTATCGAGTCTGGACATATCCATATATGGCTGCGGAGTCTTCTTGGATGGGGCTATTTCAATAAGTTCAGGAATCCAGTGAGCGCAGATTGGGTGGACCCATTTGCCTTTGTCTGGCTTATCGGCGATCTTGTATGCTCCGCCCATATTACTGCACAACTCACAAACCACTGCTTGAGGGTCAACTCCCACCGAACAAGGGTAGCAAAACCTGGAGTGGTAGAAACACATGTAGTGATCAATTGAGAAAGTTTAGCCTGTGTGGCAACTTTGATGCAAAGCTGTAGGGATGCAATGCAACCACATCAATAAATTTTACTCACCATGAACCCTCTGGGACTTCTGGGACGCTATAGCATGACTGGTGAACTGCCACATTGCATTTATCACAAAACAATATCTCGTTTCCTTCATAGACAGTGCCATCAAGGCAAACCTGGCAGATATCATTGTCCTATTTCAATCAGGACACAACAGCCCAACGAGCGACACAACAAGTTAAAAATAAGTCAGCGTTCCACAGAAAGTGTAGCTGACACTATACTATTGGCAAAAGATACATACCTCAGCAGCGCTCTCTTTTCCAAGCAAGCTTTGATCGATCAGCTCGGTGATTCCGATGTGCGATACTTCGATATCCATTTCTTCGGGGATTGCCAGTGAAGGTTTCGTGCTCCTCGACTCCTTCACGTGCTTGCAAATAAGCTTAAGTGAACTTTACACAGGCAAAAGAAGTCTTATTGGTTAGTTTGATGATCGCAGCGCCTGTAATTACGAGCTCAAATGCGTACCGATTAGAACATGTGTAAAATTTGTGAATATATGATAAAGTTTACCTGTGCAGTTCTTCGTTTTTTTCAAACTTTGTCCCAACCTAAGATACGCTAATTAATGTCAATATTAAATATTTACAGCAAATTAAATCCAATATAGTTATGCGTTTAATGTTTAAGGCCTTGGATACGACTTGAATTTACGGCGGGCAAAAAGATTGATTTCATTCTAACATTTAGCTATAAAACTATAATTAAAACCTAACTATAGTTGGTGGGAATAGTTTGCTGCACCTATCTTGAAATAATCTTCATCTTGATCGTACTCGCATACTTTAACCATGACCAATATAGTAAATTTTTAATTAACTTAGACTGTACCTTTGGTACGGCTCAACTTAGCTTAGCGTAGCGCAAGAATACTGGTCATGGAGCATTCTGTAGCTGATGCACAGGAAAAGTTTGTGATTTGTATTGTTTGGCTGCTGTTCCTCGCAGTGTGAGGAAGAAACAATGGTCGATGAAATCTTCAATAAGGCAATGCGCATTAGCGAAACGGTGGTCGCAATCGCTGGAAATGCAGAGAGCAAGTTTCATATATCGGGATTCTGCCATATAGTCAATATAAAAGGCGCCACTTTGTTAAGTGGGGCTTCCTTGCGAATAGGCTTGAATTATAAGGTTCAGTGCCCTCCATGGCATCCTGCTTATTTGATGCAGTGTCGCCAACGCGCCGACCGCAGAACAATGACTCCTGGTTACAAGAAAAAAGATACCTCATTACGCAGCTCACAGATATCAGAGCTATGCAGCGCAATGGGTGTTACATATGCGGCCGATAGTCTCAGCGCCTTAGCGAAAAACGTTAAATGGCTACTTCTATGTCGCGGGACCCCTCTTGACAGCCAGGAATGGCTTGAGGCATGTGAGGATCAATCTTTCTATTGCCACACAGCCCCGACTGGTAGTAGTGCCTGTGTGTCCGACGGATATACGAGTACGCTACCCAATAGTAATATCACTACAATCTATCAGCCGCAGTTTTCTGTGTCTGTTTTATCAGCAGTACTAGGCTCTTCGGAGGAATTACGGCGCTGTGGGTTGGAACAGCATATTCACTATCCATTTTCCTGGATACGTGCTGTTGATCGGTTAGTCGATGAGGCAACTTCTACCACTACCCCCGAAGTGTGTTATGAGTTGAAAATTGTGATCAGTGGTGCGAAAGGTTTGGGTAAATCAACTTGTTTGCGCTACGCAGTAAATCGGTTACTTTCAGCTGTGGGGAGTAGCAAAGGATTGGCCTCCGTTAAACCCAGAGCTACTGAATCGTTAAGTTTATCCTCTCCCAACGTGAATCTTGACCTCCTAATGAGTGGTGCTGTCTGTGTAATAGATTGTGATTTAGGGCAGCCAGAATTTTCGCCACCTGGAATCGTATCGTTACATATTCTTGCAGCAGATTCCCCATTGCTGGCTCCTCCTCATCTAAACATGCATTACGAAGCGGAGCTAAGCTTCTTCATTGGAGATGTAACTGCCAAGAATGAGCCTGCTTTGGTGATTGCTGCCGTGCGGAGGCTCTACGAGCGCTACACGGAGCTTGTACGGGCTGTACGCACTGCTCGATTGGCGCAAGAAGAGCAGCGGCGTCAGACAGTGCTGAAAAGCAGTGGTAGCAATGCTTACAGCGCCTTACTTCTACTCGATGATGGTACTGATGTTAGTGGCAATGAGGATGGTGGTGGTGGTGGTACACGTGGCGCAGCATCTGCTGGAACTGCTGATGCTCTGGTGCTACCACTGGTGGTCAATACCGACGGGTTTGTCAAACATTTAGGAGCTGAAGTATTGGGAGGAATTTTGGAAGTGGTGAGGCCGACACACCAGCTACACCTCTCAACCGCTCATTCAGGGGCTGAACCTGAGCCTGGGCTGATCAGGAAAGAAGACGGTGATGGAGGGGATTCAAGTGATGAAAAGGCCAAAGCAGGGGAGTTACAGTTCTGGTGCCTCGAGTCAGGCAGAGACAACGCTGCTACTACCACCGCCGCCGCAATCGCGTTCGGGACTACTGGAGAAGTCTGTACAATTGGTTCTGATGCAGACCAAGGCAGAACGTACACTCCTGCATTGCCTACCTTACCGGTGAGTCGCACATCTGCTGTGGACTTACGCACTTTGCGCATCGTGTCTTACTTTCTGCGGAGCGACCCGCTGCTCGTGCAGTTAATCGAACAGCAGCAGCAGCAGCACCAACAGCAACAAGAGACTTTTATACATCCAGCCGATCTCGACCGAGCTGTTGTTGGAGAGGTGCTGCCAGGTCCTCTGCTTGTGGCCACTACAGATGCGTCCAAGTTGCCGGGTGAAAGTGGATCTGCTACAGCAAGCTCTGGGGCAACCATGGCAGAGACGGCAAGTGCTCTGACTGTTCCGGAGTTGTCAATAGCGCAGAATAGTGCAAGAGATATGCAGCCACCACTGCCACCACCAGCAGCAGCAGAAGTAGTGGTAGTAGGCAGAGAGGACATGCCCCTCATATTTAGTCGCGCACCTGATTTGGAAAAGGAGGAAGATTATGTGGCTACGGAGTTTGCACTACATGGCATTGATACTGCTAGAAACGCTGGACCTGGTAGCGAACAGAAGAACGGACAGCATGGGCTGAAGCGCCCACCATCCGATATGGAAAGAAACAAAGAAGATGCTTCTAATAAGCGGAGAAACAAGCGGGCTGGGTTTAATAAGTCAAGCAGTAAAAGCAGTTTCAATGTCAATGGCCCAGATCTAAATTCGCAGCTCAACACCGGCGGTTCCAATTCCAGATATGCAACGGAGCTGTCGATACGCAATGGCACAGTCGTTGATCCGACAGGTGTGCTGGCAGTGCGGCTGCTGAGCACTCAGAGCCTTCCACACTATGCGCTGCCTTTTTCTAGACTGGTGATCGGCACTGTCCCGTACAGGGCTGATCTGCCGCTTCACTTGTCTCTCGCAGCTATCAATGCTTCACTAGTCGGGGTAGCACTACTGGACCCCAGCAGTAATAACACTGATGGCAATCAGCTTCGGAGGCAAGCTCTTCATTATACTCCACCCAGCCAAGAAGACAGTAGTGGTGATGTGCTTGGTGCGGCTTTCAAGCCTGGAAAACAGTTTGAACTGGCAGCTATAGATAGACAGCTCCCCACGATAGGAGTTGGCATTGTACGGGCTGTAGATCTGGAGCAGCAAAGATTGGTTCTTCTTTTTCCTAGTCACTGTCTTGCTATGGAGCGGATATGTGATGACTCGTCGAACAAGATTTCTGTCGTGCTGTATAAGGGAGCCTCTAGTTACAGTATACCGACACAGTTGCAGTACGGGCCAGCTCTACCGTGTTACCCGTACATGTCAAGTGAATCCTCAGGTGAGGGTTCTTCCCAGATGAAGAGCCGAAACAACATCAAACGGCGATCTCAAAATGTAAATTAGGTTTCTTTTAAGCAAATGAATGTCTTTCAGCAACTTATGCATATACAGGAGGTAATCGTGAGGCAACTAAACGCAATTGAAATGAGACTAGACTAGTGGTCCAGTCCAGTTGAACCCCACGCCCGGTTTTAAATAAAGAGACTTAGTCTTTCATCTGTACTTGACAGTAAAATATTAGTAACACTGGTAAAATAACTAATAACTGGTGTAGCACAATATTCCAGTAGACCAAGTCACTTGACGCGGTGGTTTTCCTCGGTGTGTGCTAGTCGGCTTTGGTGCCAATCGTAGCATCCTAACCCACTGGTAATTTATCGACTTCATCCTGTGCATACTGTCAAGGCTAAATTTCCTTTGCCCAGGTGCAATTCGACACATCTTTAATCCGTCATATCCGTGGCGATGAGTACAGTGCTCGTTTCTCTTTTCCATGATGACTTGGAATGCAATCGATTGCCTTTTCCTTTAACTTGCTTGAAGCGATTCAAGCGATATTATCGTAAACTTCTTTTAGCTGGCCAAGTTCTGTCTTTACCTTTGCAAACTTTTCTTGATTGAATCACTGATGTAGTGAACTTAAAGCACATGAAATGAACTCACTGGTAAACTGTGAACGGTAAAACTAAAAATTGTGATGTCATAATCATCAATCAAGACTTCATGTGCAAATTAATAAGGAAAAAAAATGCAAACATCGAGGGCGGAAAGAGGAGGGGGTTGGAATGATTACCCCCGGGGAAAGGGGGAATCTACTGTTTCAGTGGTCTTGAAAGCTGTTTCGCAGCAGCGCAACTCTGGATCTCCGGAACTCGGAGTGAATCAACAAGGAGTGCGAAACTTACCAGTAAGTTACGATATCGTACGATACAGTATTGGGATACCGTACTGAAAGAACATTTGTCCCATTATTTTCATTCTGTTACCCATACTCTTTGTCCTGGTAGTCGAGTTATTTTGAAGGAAACTTGTTCGAAATTTTGTCCCTTCTTCGCTTGCTTTGTTTGGGAGTTCGATTTACTTGTAAAACATCAGTATGAAGTTCCTATTTGTTATATTGGTGGTGGTTCTAGTACTAGCTATAACTGTAGAAGGGCAGAAGTACAGTCAGCGGAGAAGACGGTCGAAGGAAATAGAAGATCGCATAACCAAGTTAGACGATGGTACAAAGAAGAGAATTCACGCTATGAAGGCATCTGGCATGCCCCCTGAGGCCATCGCCGAAAAGATTTCGTATACAGCAGGCGGAAAGAATGTTGCCAAGCGAATCGTAGAAGCGATTCAAGATGAACCCGCAGTGAAGAAGAAGGCTCAAGCGCCGCAGAAAGCGACTAAAACTCCTAATAGGGATACCGGCAAAAGCAAAACTAACATTAAAACCGACAATCTCTCGAAAAAGCCTGATACACGCACGAAGCCGACAACCCGTACCCCGACTAAGTTCCCAGCAAGGGACAGAAGAGAGCTTTAATGTTGATGATAGCTATGGTCGGTAGATATGTGCAATTTTTATCATTGAGTTCAGGTTTTTGTGGATTGGCATGACAATCACATTCCAGTCGACGACACTATTCATGATATCATAATTTACCCGCCCTTTTGTCAATATCAATATTCTTCATAAAGTTGACATGTTGTGCAATGATATCAGTGCGAAAAGTCCGCTAGATGGATAACCTTACAAATAAAATAAAGAAGAGATGAGGGGGGAAACTTTGTTTAAAATGTGTTAAAACAAAAAGGAAGCCTATTATTGGGGGTTAAAATTCTGGGATTCTATGCATAAAATGTCGCGTTGCTTTATTTCAATCGCTTTTTAAAAACAAATGGTAAATCACCGAAAGAAAAGTACGGTATGTGGCGCAATATGACCCATGACCCTAATGGGACATTATACTGCATGTGATAACCTACCGTGTACAGTAGCAAAAGCAAGTAGCAACGTTACTTCCTAGAATCTATACCTTTACCTGAGACATCGCATACAGCAGGCACATCCCCTGCGCTTATTTCCCGCACGTAAAGATTACCTATTCTGTCATCAGCAGTAGGTCTGAAGCCAACCCTACAGCAGGCACATCCCCTGCGCTTATTTCCCGCACGTAAAGATTACCTGTTCTGTCATCAGCAGTAGGTCTGAAGCCAACCCTACAGCAGGCACATCCCCTGCGCTTATTTCCCGCACGTAAAGATTACCTGTTCTGTCATCAGCAGTAGGTCTGAAGCCAACCCTACAGCAGGCACATCCCCTGCGCTTATTTCCCGCACGTAAAGATTACCTGTTCTTTCATCAGCAGTAGGTCTGAAGCCAACTCTCACGTGGTTGCCCCATCGCCACCATCCCCCACACCACCACCATTGCCTATGGTGCCCGCGACGGCTCCAGAGCCAGCTTCTGTCTCCGGGCGGACGTACTGCATCGAGGCAAGGCGCCCACCAAGCCCGCGCCCTCGCCCCATCCTCCCACCCCCGCGCGACGCACCCCCTCGGTAGTGGAAGGGAGCGGCGGTAAAGCCACCACCACCACCGCTATTCCAGCTACTGCTACTGCTGCTGCCACCTGCGGGAAAGCCACTATTGCTGATGTACCCTGATGTGTGCCTTCCCGCCGAGAAGAACCGTCCAGATGTTCGATAACTGCCCCTGCCTCTGCCTCTGCCCCTACCTCTACCCCCATCAGCACTCCCGCCCGCCCCATCACCACTTGCTGCATCAATGCTACTCATAACTACTGCAGCACCATTCTTCTCAATCTGCTCCCGGACACTGCGCAGTTCCTTCTGGAACTTCACGATATTATCTTCGAGTTTTCCCATCAATTCTTTCCGGGAGGTAGACTGGCCAGATGACTCCAACTTGTCCAGCATTTTGCGGCATTCTTCTATCTGTGTCTGCGCAAAGATGGATTAAATGTACGTACATTCGTGCGTGTTTGCGTGCGTGTGTGCGTGCGTGTGTGTGCGTGCGATCACGCAAGAGGTATGACACGTCAGGTACACATGCACGGACGGGAATGGGGGGAAAAAAGTAGAGCAAATTATGGCGAAACATAAGAAAGAAAGAAAAAGTCAAAAGCACGCTTGAAGAGAAAACTATACGGTCAAAAAATAATAAATCAAACTAAACCTTTTCATGGTGAGACGAGAACAATATACGCAGAGCAATATTGCTAAAATAATCAGCACAGTACTCAAGAGAACGCACTTGCAAAATTCCTTCACGTTTACGCCAGATATCGGTGGCCTGTTGCCGCAGAATCTTCAGCTTGTCAAACTTCTCCTTCACTTCGACTTTCTCTGCGCTGAGTGGAGGTGCTTCTACGATTACTGCAGCTTGCCCTTCGTACTCTCCAGCTCCTCTAGCTGTTGTTGGCGATGGTGGTGGTGATGGTGCTATTTTATGATTCTGCTCTAAATCATACTTGCCGCCAGACTCATCTAGATTCTGCGCTGCAGCAGCGTTATCCTCATCGCCACCATTGTCGCCATCTTCATCGTGGATATAGACCACTTGCCCTTGGCCTGGCCGCGCTGCTTCTGCTTTTGCACCAGCTCCTGCTTTTGCACCAGCTCCTGCTTTTGCACCAGCTCCTGCTTTTGCACCAGCTCCTGCTTTTGCACCAGCTCCTGCTTTTGCACCAGCTCCTGCTTCAACTCCAGCTGCAACTCCTCCCGCCTCTGCTGCATTTTCAACTTCAGATGGTGCTGCTGTCCCGGCAGTGATGCCGATACCGACACCGACGTCACCATCACTGTCCGCGATACGGCGATACTTATTAGAAGGTGCAGGCCTTCTCTGCGTTGCAAACTTACCCTGACTCTGCCCCTGACTATAGCCTCCCATTCCTGCGAAAGGCTTCTTGAATTTATCACCTGGTGTGGGTACAGTGATGTGTGATTGAGACAGCAAGTGCTGATCACTTTCTAAGACCTCTTGCGATGGTACTGGGACATTCGCAGGAGGGATGAGGTTATAACTGGACTGCTGAATAAAAATAAACCGATTGCCTAGTACAGACAAGGGAGAGGTCCGGCACTTTCGGGCGTTCTGGGCGGAATAGAACTGTACCATACACTCGTTAGATTGATACTGCTTTTTACCCGCGGCATCACCCTCGGCCGTTGCGCTGTCAAGCTCCCCGTGGGAACGTTTATTCCCGGCTCCTTTGTCCGGCATTGGTCTAATCTGCATACAGACTACATGTCCAAATGCCTCAAAGTGTGCGCGCAAGTCTGCTTCTTTCGCGGAAGTGGGTACCCGAGTGCAACGAAGGGTGCAGCGTTCGTGCTCCTCTAGCTTGGGCCCAAACCCAGCAGGCTGGTGTCGGCTATTTTTGCGATGCTGGTTACTGTCCTGTTGCTGCTGCTCTTGCTGCTGCACTTGAGGTGGTGGTTGGGGCTTGAAGTCGCATGTGCGTGTCATGCTGTGAGGAAAAGTTCCTGTTGAGGATTGATTACCTCCCGCTGTGCTGTCAGGTGCTGCTTCGGCTACTTGGAATAGGGTCATTTCTGCTGGGGGCCCTAAATATAAGCCAGAATCGGAACTATAAAACCCACAATTATCACCACCACCACCCCCTTCTCCTCCTCCAACTCCACCACCACAATCAACTTCAACTTCTCCTTGTATAGTAGAGAATTGGGGGTTTGCACTGCTGTCGTTACCACCGTAGCCATATGCATATGTTCCAGTGGGCAAGTACGAGCCATCCCCACCTGTAAGTGATGATGATGGAGCCGGGAGTAGGCCTGTTGGATAAGAAGGAGCGGTCGAGAGAATTCCCGAAATATACGGTGATGACATTGGCATGAAGCCGCTGGTATAGTTTGACCCCTGAAATCCAAAAGGGGGCTGTGATTGTTGTTGTTGCTGCTGCGACTGTGAATGCTCCGGCTGAGGGGGCGGTTGAGGGGGAGAAATATCTCCCATAGACATGCTTGGAAACGGGGGTGTTGCTGGTGTGGCACAGGTATTTGCTGCTCATAGGAATTGATGACGTAGTAGTTGGGGCCAAGGGCTCCTGTAGCAAATGCATTAGTATCGCTATACGGTGCTTGATGTGGATACTGCCGCTGCGGCTGATGCGATTGCTGCTGCTGCCAGGCATCTAGCGGGTAATAAGCCTCTTGCTGTTGCAGCGCGATTGGGTCTGGTTGCTGGTAAGTCTGCTGCAAGAAAGCTTGTTGGCCGCTATACGGAAGAGCGACAACTTGCGTCGCTGTTGGTTTCTGGGCATGCATTCTACGATCAGGTTTGCTGTTATTACTTCCACTTCTTTTGGGCTGCTGCGATAAGCTACCTTCAACTTTATTCCCATGTACAGCTGTAGTTACTCTTCCTGTCATACCATAAGTGCCACCACTGGTGACGGCTGCTTGGCCAGATGGTTGGTATCGGCGAAAGCCAGGGCCATTTACACTAGATATTCTATCATTCGATCGATTTTCATGACTGCAACTCGACTCTTTTTTTGATGGTACGGAAGACGTTGACTTGGTAGTATCGTCGGTGCCATTATAATCATCATCATCATCTTCGCCTCCTCCCCGCCGCCGCCGCGAGTACCGCTCGCTATCTCCATCGTCATCGTGCAGATATTCATCCTCGTCAATATCATTCCTCCAAGCACTGTGCATTGAGGAGTGATTGACTTGATCCTCGTCTTCATCTTCATAACTAGATCTTCTTCTCCTTCTGTCCCTCCCACGTCCGCCTTCATCATCCTGGATCATTATATAGTATGTTGTTATAATGTTACAATTTAAAGTCCAATTTGACATACCGCGATGCTATGATTTATAAATCAACAGAAACTTGGAATATGAAAGAAATAAAGTCTATATTTAGCATGCGGGCTGCTCCATACCTCGTCATCGTTGCCATTATCCCCATCCTCATTATGTTCCTCTGCACCTGCACCTGCACCTGCACCTTTGTAACTACCGTCTGTAATAATTTATACCCAGCAATATATAGCGATATTACGTTCGTGCAACATTGCGGCAAGTCGATATATGTGTACGTAAGTGTTTGGGTGTGTGAGTGATTCAACTGAACTTACCAGCTAACACACGGAATACTAAATCAATAAACGATGAGGATTTATCCTTCAAGAAGGCTTTCACTTCCTCAGTGCAGTAAGATTTCAGTGCATCATCATCTGCCCCATCATCTTGATCCTGCTTGAGGAGAGAAATTATATACTGTGCTAGTACTTCTGGGTTCTTTTGACGAATCTCTTGGAGCTGCTGGATGAGCCAGCCCTCTAATTTTCGTTCTTCCCGGTCAGATAGGAACATTACGGAGGAGTACCCTTGCTATTCTTCGCAAGTAAAACTGTTGTCAAAGCGAATCACAACCCAGCTTAAACGAGGTAGATTTACACAAGAAGGGCAAGAAAACAGCGAAATGGGCCATGGATACCACTCACTGTAAAATACTCATACGTATCCTATCCCTTTGACTACGAGTTTGAGTATTCCTGGTATTATTTTATAAAAAATCACTCGCTTAACTGTAAACCAGGTAAAGGTTTATCCCAGCAGCAGTATCCCATGGTATCCTGTGGCAGTGGGATTCGTGCTGAGCAGGATTCGTGCAACATAATTAATTAAGGGATTAATTATTTTTAATTTGATAGATTTGTATCATAACATAAATTTACAGTAATCATTATCATTATCATTGTCCCATGCTCATCATGTTGTTTCAAGCGTTAAGGCTATGAATCTCATGGTGAGCTGTGGTAGAGGCCTGTCACTAAGTGGGGCTAGGGAATAACATATCACCCGGGGTGCATTATGTACCAAAAATGTTATATATCCCTTCAAGGTTCGAGACTACCACTGGTTTAGATGCTGTACTATGTAACATTCACCACAAAACACCGGAACATTTAAAACCTCTACGATTGGACCGTGAATGTTATATGATGCCATTTTCCACTGTCACTGCGTTTTTCTGCAGTACCTTTCGACCTTTGTCAAAGCTCAGGAGATCTAGAGTACGTACCGATACTTCGCGGGGGAGGGTGGGAGGGTGGGAGGATGGGGGATGGGGGATGGGGGAGGGATCCCTACTGTGCGATCACGCTGGTGCTGGAGGTCTAGCAAGGATACAGTAGCTTGACTGACAGTGAAGGGCGCTACGAAAAGAATGCTAGACAACACCATGCAGCAGAATACATCCAACTCCATATCATATCATATCATATCATATCACACCATGCTATCCCATACCATACCTGGCACACAATAGATCAAGGCGGAGCTGTATCCAATTATAATTGGTAGACACGTACATACAGTACATCACTTTCATGAGCAAGAGGAAGAAAGGGCTTCTTCCCCAGCGGTGGAAGTTGGAGAGTGCTCTTCGTCAATGCCAACTATACTGCCACTTCCAAAGGAACTAGGGGATGGTGCAGTCTTTTTCTGCTGTGTCGGGTTAACTACAATGCTATGGTAGAGGTTATTGTGCCCACTGCTTGGGTCAGATAGTGACCCTCCAATAGAACTGCTATTCATACTCTGCTGGGACGAAGCAATGCCAACCCCAACTCCAGTTCCAGCTCCAGCCCCAGTGAGGCAGGATTGGCTGTGAAGCGATGACCGATCATCTACATCGGCAAGCAATGAGAAGCTAGATTTCCAACACCAATCGCAGCAACATTTCGCACAAAAGTACCTCCTTGATCTTGCCCAGCAGGAAAACCCATCTTCTTCTCCCAGTTGACGTGGCGTTGCTTCCCTGTGGTATAGCACTAGTCCTGCTATGACGAGCCCGAATGCCACAAAGTATAACCAGTTCACTAAATAGCCGTTGAAAAAGAAGGTGAATATTACTGCATAAACATCCGAGGTTAGCAAGCTAAGATTGAACACTGTGGCATCCCCATACTCCAAGAAGGAAGATGTGTTGGTATACATGAAGAATAAGCAGCCAACGAATCCTACGATGGATAGGACAACATCAGCCGAAAAATGTGCAGTCTGTATATTAGGAAGATCAACTATCATGCATTGGACTGATGCTATGAGGAGACCAAATATTCCTAAATGTCCCATGAACTGCTCCCTGTCGTGGTTTTTGACTGTGTGTTCCTGAACAACGTTTGATACTGCATAGAGAACTGCACCAGATAAGCACAAAATGTCTCCAAAAAGTGGGGCATCGCCCTGAGGCTGATTTCCAGAATGGGCTATTGAATCATTCACAAGAATACATGCCAGGCCTGATAGGCAGAGTATTATTCCACCAACATGCTTCCAAGTGTAACGATAATTAAGAAAAAAGAAGGAGAGGGCCATAGCACATGGGATCGTGAAGCAATCTAACAGCATCACGCTAGTTATAGTGGTGTAGTTGTATGCCACAATTACCAGAAAGTTAGCTTCCACATCCAGGACGGCGGCGAATATATACCACCAAATGCTTACGCGCTCTGATGCCTCTTTTATTGGTTGATCTTTTTGCGAGAAGAATATAGTTGAAACGTCCTCTTCGGTAGATGATGGTGCTATTAGGTTCAACAGTCTTCTTCTAATAAGAAATGAGCTTAGCAGAAGATAATTAAAGCTACTAATGAGAAGCGGGAAGTTGGAGTTCCTATTTGACAGAATTGTCGCGAATATACCCGTCCCAGCAATGAGGACTGATATCCACTGTCCTTGCACAAGTGATTTTGTCAATGGAGACCATTCTGAGCAGCAGCTCCACATCCTCTCTTCTCACTGGTGTCGTGTTTTAAGAAAATTGAATTTTCATAGAACTGCTTACTGTACAATCATACGAGGCATAGCGTCATTTGTTTTCAATGCCTTTCAGGATGTTCATATGCGTTGAATAATCTTTTAAATAATGCAACGTATTCTCAACAGGACTCCAGAGCTTTCCAGGCTGGCTGGAAATTCCAGCAGCAGCGATCATCAGAGCAACATACTGTACTGTACTGTACTGTACTGTACTGTACTGTACTGTACGGTAATTCCAGGAATTGCCCCGGGCAAATTTTACTACTAGTGAACTAGTAGCTCACACCGGCGAAAAAAGTAAAAATTAATTCCTAGATTCCGGAGTTTTTATCGTTGGGATGGGCACTGAGGCGCATTGTGCAATAGAGAATACTTTTTGCTATCCTGGTATCCACTACTTATTGTACGAGAAGTGTATCAAAACGTCTGTCTTTTATCCATGCATGTGGAGACATGAGCTCTAAAAAGATCGCTCCGTTTAAGTTGGAGCAGTATTTCGCAAAGTATGAATTTGTATCCAAACATCTACTGTGTTGCAGTGGTAAGTTATGGGTGGGTAGTGTACTAGCAATGAATGGAGTTATTGCATTTATAGCATGGCATGAAAAAATAAACTTCGTTTAGCATTCTATAAATTTACAATTCATTATACTGTACAATTATGCCGGCACTGGCATGAAACGTTGCTGACCGTTATCAACAGATGCCGAGAGCTTCTCCATGACAGAGCTGCTCTCTTTTGCTGACCCAGATACACTCGTAAAATGGAATGAGCTTCACCTCGGCTATACAGAGTGTAAGGGCTTGCCAGAGCTGAGGCGGGAGTGTAGCGTAGAGTATCCGGGCTTAAATGAAGACAACCTGTTGTTCTTTTCAGGAGCAGAGGAGGCAATTTACTGTGTTTTCAAAACCATACTCAACTCATGTGACCACGTTATAGTCATCACTCCTTGCTATCAGTCTTTGCATAGCATCCCAGAAGCTCTGTGTGATGTGACTGTGGTCGATCTTAATCTCGATTCCTCGTGGGAGCTCGACGTCCAAGCAGTATACCGTTCCATAAAGCCGGGCGTTACCAAAATGGTCATAATGAACTTTCCTCATAACCCAACAGGTTCGATAATAACTATTGAACAGCAGCAACAGCTGGTGACAATGGCCAAGGAGTATGACCTCTGGCTATTCTGTGATGAAGTTTATAAGGGTATTGAACGTGACCATACCCTCTCACTTCCGCCCATAGCATGCGTATATGAAAAGGGCATATCTCTTGGCGCACTTTCGAAAGTTTATGGATTAGCAGGACTCCGAGTGGGGTGGATGGCGTGCTCCAATCTTGGAGTCATTAATGCAGTTTCAGAGAACAAGCACTACCTGTCTATTTGCAACAGCGCACCAAGCGAGTTGTTAGCTCTCATCGCCGTGAAAGCACGTGATAAGATTATCAATCGGAATAGAAGCATTCTTCAACGAAATGAAGAGCTCCTGGAATCCTTTCTGCAGCGTCATAGCAAAATGTTCATCTGGAATTCGCCAAAGGGAGGCTGCTGTGGGTTTATGCGTTTGCGATTGCCGGATTGTGTCGACCTTGCAGATGTGGCGGAGCGTTTGGCTAACAACTTCGGGGTGCTCATCCTACCTGGTGAGCAGTTTCCTGTTGGTGATCCACAGAAAGACCTTATCAAGAAGTTCTTTAGGATTGGGCTGGGGCGTGATACCTTCCCAGCGGCGCTAGCTGCGTTCGAAGAAGCATTGCCTAAAGTTCTCAATAGTCTTGGGGCTGACATTTCTGATCTTTGGTAGAGGAGTCTTACTGCAGTGCAAATGGAGACTGCTTCTGCTAGTACATGTAGAGTACCAATATTTGGTGCTCCCACACTTGGTGTCTAGCAATACTGTCGGTGCTGCAGGTTTTAATGTCGGCAAGTTTGACCGTGATAATTTTAGTCTGGCGCATTAAGACGTCCGATGTGTTATAGTGACGATAACACATCGAAGTTTGTACTTTAGCGTTGTATTTAAAGAGTACTGTCAATCATATAAGCAAAGTGCCCCCGGTGCACTATCAGCCTGACTGAGTCCACCGTGTTGAATTATGTACCGTACCATAAACATCCACGGTATTTTTCTATATTAGCCATATCATACCTCTTCGGCCAACAGTGAACCCACTCATGCGCAGAGCGGCGATGTCTACTTTATCAGCTGACCAGAGTTTGTTTGAATGATTCATATGGATTAAAATAATTTTCGGTTCGCTGTTGGGCTCGTGCATTGCTTCCGCTGCACAATCTTTCAAAATTTTAAGGGTATCTGATACTCTTGGGTGCGGAATAGTGTTCATATCTCGACCGGGAAGTTCAATATTGTCATAAAATGTTGCATCCAACAGTAGCAGGTGTTTATTAGTAGCGAGATCACGGAGAGGGATATCCAACCCATCCCAATCGTCAATGTCGGGGCAGAAAATAGCTCCTTCGAAGGATCTTGGATAGAAAAGGCTAGTGTGTCTGTAAAGTCAGCTCGATGCCGCACATTATGTGGCGTAACTGTCAGGTTTGGAGATAGCTTGATCACAACCCCATGCCCAAGAACTTCTGCGGTGATATTGCCATTTCGATAAAGAACACTCCACGGTTCATTTGCTTGAAGAAAAGAGTGCATTGAACTAGATGCATATGACGGAAGCCTATCAGCGTTTTGGCCTTCTTTTCCGAAATACAGCAGACCAGGGTAATGACCGGTATGGCCATGTGTTAAAATGACTCCTGACAAACGGCAATCTTTGAATTTATGAGCGAACGCTCGCCATTGTTCATTTAATTGTGGTGAAGCTTCTATAAGCCACCACATTTTTGCGGAACGGTCTATTATCGCCAAACAACAACAACAACAACAACAACAACAACAACAACAACAACAACAACAACAACAACAACAACAACAACAACAACAACAAGAACAACAACAACAACAACAACAACAACAACAACAACAACAACAACAACAACAACAACAACATACTGTGTATTGTGATATGATAAGTACGACCGCACCCACACGCCCTCATACAGAGGGCGCTAATTAAGTACAGCAGCAGGTTAAGTATAAAATGCCTCGGCCTCAAAAGAGAATACTTTACATACCAGACAAAGGAATTGGCAATCGCAGCCTGAGCTCCCACGTTATTGAGCTGCTTATGAAGCTGTGCAACTTTTTCCTCCACGACTTCATCTGCCTTCAACTTTGCATCTGCTTCTGCTTCAACTTTGACAGATTTAGAAGAAGTAGCCGGAGTAGTGTTTGTGGGTTCTCGGGCATTCTGGGTCTTCAAACTGAATAAGTTGCTGCTTCTGCAGCTACCTCTGCCTCTACCTCTGAAGTCGTGCTCCAAAAGCGGCTCGATTTCCAAGTAGGTATACCAAACCCAGCTCACACAGCCTATGACTAACAAGAAGCTGATAATGCCGAAAGCTACATTGATGCCGTAGATCGAAAAATAGTCGCAGCCATAAGGCATGAGAGCTATCGAGCCCAGCATCAGTATGAAGGATAGCGAGTAGGACAGATAGCACAAAAGAACGGTGTACTTTGTTACTAGTACGTAGCCGTATTGCAGTAGCCCCGTGCCAAGGTCCTGGTGTGTGCGTGTGTGCGCATGTGCGTCGGTGTGTATGCGATGGACAGAAGAGTCCAATTAAAGTTTAAGTGAATTTATGAACTGAAAATGATGAAACGTCAAAAAAAAGTTATGCTGCAGAAATAGTGCCAGAACAAAATATAATTTAGAAGCCAGATCGCGCCTTGATAATGGATGTGGGAGGGACACCACAGTGCGATTGATGTTGGAAGGGTGAGCAAGCGGATGGTTTATTATGGTCAGTGGCAAAAAGCCGGCTGGGTCTTGGGGATGGCAGAGGTGGAGGTGGAGGTAGGGGGTGGGAAGGGAGGGAAGGTGGATATATCCGAAGGCAACTTACCCGAAGGAGTACAGAATGGCAGCTCAGTATGACCGAGCACGTCAACGACAATGCGGCCACCGAGCTGACACACAATACATAAATCCATTGTTGAGTGGTTGGCACGGACCCCTGGGTGGATATGAAGCGCAGCACGCTATTCTGCGCCATACCCGCGATGAAGATGGCATGTGAGGTAATCATTTCTGACTGCCCAAGGATCTGGTTCGAAAACGAAGCATAGCGGTCGCCCTGGACCCTGTCGATTATTTTCACTCCGCCTCTTGTATCGCCAGTTCCGATTACTGCCTCAGCAGCCGGGCTAGGGCGGTAGGACCAAAGCTATGATCCAACAAGGCAAACAAAGGAAGTGAGAAAAAATGGGTGTGTGTGTGTGTGTGTGTGTGTGTGTGTGTGGGGGGGGGGGGGGGGGGGGGGGGGGGGGGGGGGGTAGATAGGACCATAGCTTGAATTATCCTGTTTGAAGCCCAACCTCCATGAACAGAAGTGCGTAGCAAAAAGCATTTCCAAAATATGCATATATAAGCTGCACACACGGGTAACCTACCTTACACCAAAGCATCGGAATCAGCGTTAGCCAGCTCCCACTGAATATGGCCAGGAAGATGTTCAGCTAGGGCTGCTGTGCCAAATCCCGCTTTTCATCCCTCACATCCAGAGGACTGATTATATCCGCTAAATATGGGCATAATATTTTCATGTGTATACCATACATGACATAATGTCCTAGAACAATAGATATCGTGGCGAGCATATATTGAAAACGATGTCACAAGTATAATAACGTTACAGCAACAGCGCGAAAAGCACAATTAATAGCGGGAAAGCGTCTAATTTTGATAATTACGGTCACGAGATAGAACGAGATAAAACAGCAATAGATAAAGGGTCGGTGTGTGAAAGAGTTCCCGTATAATGAGCTAACGGGCTTGCAAATTCCCTTCGCATTTACCTCCCATAATTCCAAATGAGAACAATATCACCACCGCTGCAGCGATAAATATCGAGAATGGAGCATACTTAGCATGAGAATCTGGAAATAAACCCACCCAATGCTACTTAATCCCAATGAGAAGAAAAAAGCAGCAAACTTAAAGGCTTGAAAAGTTCCCCGAACATAAAAGTATTTATTCGTCGAACAAATGCCAGCTTATACTCCGCCGTTATCGATCGCTCAGTGTAATACTGCAAGAATGTTGCGGTTGCTGCGGTGAGAACGCTCAATATGAACGATATAACATTAAAAAGGTAATATAAGCTGTGTCCGTTCCGTTGGTGAAATTGTATCTACCGATCTGATAGAAAGTGAAACCAGCCAAGAATATCGCACGACACGCAGAAATCGAAGATGTATTGATGACATCCGATACAACTTTGGGTATCTTTGTCATGACTGCTATGGATATCCAGTCAGATTATTTTTCAGAAACAGAAAGCCGTAAACCACTTTCAAAGTTTATACATGTAATAATGTCGCAGTGCCATTTTCGCAATATACGAAGGAGGTTGCAAGACTATAATTGAGCGAGTGAACTTTCCATGAGATAGTTGGAGAGAGCAAGCATCACAATGATGACTACGATAGACCAGCAGGGAGAGAGATGATGAATGAGAGATGGATACTGGGATAAAAGTTTTTAAATTCCAAAAAAGTTTTTACTGGTTTCCGGAAAGTTCGGGATCCTTGCAGAAGGGAATTCCAGCAGCCAGCTCCTGGGCTCGTGATTCTATTTCACTTTCAATCAATCAATACGAGTACTAGTGAGTAACGAGTATTGTAGATAAATTAGAGAGTTGACGACAAAGCAAGGTTGTGTAGCTTGATGTGATATGCTGCAGCGTTATGGATACAGCTACTGATAATAGTAAACCACTGGCTCGAGAAGATGACTGTTGTTATTGTGATCGTTCTCATCAAGCAAGCCAATCGAGAAGCATTCTTTTCATTCTTCCTCAATCGATTTTTATGATGGTGCTAG
>CAXIWF010002283.1:0-30180 GCA_964036045.1 Eutreptiella sp. 'Long Island Sound 2002' | reverse complement strand
GCAGGGGTACCATCCACGACAGCGGTGGTAAGTACAGAAGCGGATAATAGTAATTGTGATGAGATTTATAGGGCGAGGGTTGAAGCACTGGCCGACCCGAGGGTGTTGGAAGTATTGGAGAAACTAGGGCAGATTTCCCTGGGAGAACGTCGTTTGCAGCAGGCTGAAAAGTACTATTCTATGTACTACGAGCGAGCCAAACAAGCCTATCATGCGCAGCAAACTCACGACAAGCAAGTATTGTATAATAAATATGAGGCAAAAGCAGAAAGAGACAAGCTGCATACAAACAGCAGTCTCCCAGCTTCCGACTCCTACAGACAGTGCATGGCGAGTCTGGCTCGCATCTACTTCCTGCAGTGGCAGTATGATAAAGCGGAGCCGCTGCTCACTGACATTCTACAGCAGATGCAGCTCGAGCACGGGTTGCAACACCCTGCCACTCTGGACGCCGCCGTTGAGCTAGCCACCGTGTACCTTCGGCAGGAGCGGGTGGGAGAGGCCGACAAGCTCATGAGGATCTGTATCAGAGAGGCAGCTGAGCTGTGGGGGGCGGGGCATCCACAGGTACGGCAGAAACTGTGATAGACGGGATATCGTTGGTTCCCTCTACTGCGGGGATCACCCATACTGTCATATTTAGTCGATTTTGTCTATTGGTTTTACCATTCTCACTGTGTTTTGTTCTGAGTCAGGTAAAGGTATACCGCTCCCGATTGGAGGAGGTGGCAGTAGTAGCGGACGAGGTGCGTAGTGAGCGGCGCACCAAAAAGGTGGAAATCTTGCATCAAGCACTTATTCACAGCGTGATCAGAGATGCAGCGTCCGCTTCCTCTGCTTCGGGGGACCCTTCTGTGCCCTCTACTGTCGATGAACCACAACGGGAGGGAACGAGGAGAGCCAGCCGTAGCTCTGCTTCTGCTCTTGCTCCTGCTCCGGGGAGTGCGGGCGCGGCTAGCTACCATAGCACGGGTTTCAAACCTGCAAATAGACGGCGAACAGGCAACACTGTAAGTAGTGGTGGAAGTAGTGGTGGAAGTGGGCAACATTCTTCCACAGCATGTGTTACAACATGATGTAACATTGGATGACGGTACATCACGATTGACGATTGATGTAACATTGGATGACGGCGCATCACCATTGGAGATTGATGTTTTTTGACGGGCACAAGGTTTCAAGGTTTTAAGACTAGAAGTAGCATATTACAGTTGAGTATAAAAGACTGCTCCAAAGTTCGAATTATTATATATCGTAAATGTATTCACATATTTTATTGCCCGGGAAGATGATAACTATATTACGCGCAACACAGACGGTCGGTTTTTTTTATATCTATGGAGTAGTTGTCATGCCATCTCTCGGCTTAAGTTGGGATTCCCCAAGCAATCCTGCCAGAGTGCTTTTAACTAAAAAACTTTTTTCACTTGTGTTGCTTTATTCTTGCGAGTAAAAAAAAGAGAAACTTCCTTGCTTAGCCCTGTAGAAATGTAGCTCTATTAGTCGATCAGCAGGGGCAGTCATTGCACATACAAGTACGATTAAAGATGTAGTGGCTTAAACCCACTCACGCAATGCTCTGATAACCATCACGACCAGCTCCTGTACTTGCACCACCTGCTGTCGCGCCAGCAGCAACACCCACTTGCATGGGGACGAGCGGCATCGCCTCCCCCGTAGGGCCTTGCCCCTCACTCCGACCCAATTCGTTTGGTTGGTGTAGCAGTGCTAGTCTTGCTCTGGCGGACCGGTCGTAGCGGTACTTCCAGGCGGCGATGAGCAGCAGCACGAGCAGGACTGAGGCTGCTAGGGAGAGCAGAGAGCTCGGCAGGATCATGTCGGAAACCACCAGTGCGCGGTCTGCCTCCCAGTCAACGTCGTCGTAGCCTCGAGGGGCCTAAATGCAGGGATGCGCAGGGATGCATGCATGCGCGCGCGTGCCAAACGGCATGTATAGGGGGCAGCAAAAAAGTACAAAGAGTTCAAAGAGCAAAAAAGAACAAGAGTACAAAAGCGCGACAAATAAAAAGGAGAAAAGGAGGAGAATCAAGAGGAGTTGACTACCAGAAAACACCATATTATTATTGTTTATACTTATTCTAGACCTAAAACATTACGTGGTTAGGAGATTTAAGGTGATGCAAGGTGATGTGATGTGAGGTGGGTGAGTTTGCCGGACATGTCACTGCAGAGGATCGGCGATAGTGATGGGTAAAGGATTGTACCTTGCAGTACGGTCCGGTATGAGTCTCGGAGCGACAGGAACAGGTGCCGCTTTTCCTATTGCAGTAGCCGTGGATGCCACAGTCAGCGTCATAGCCGCAGCTTCCGCCTCCATGAGGGACAGTCAGCAGCACCTCCTTGTCTGCAGCCATTTTGTACAAACTGGGATTACCCTGGAAAACACGCACGCGCACACATACATGCATGGAAATGTTAACATAGATAGGATGAACGCGCAATAAGGGAGAGAGACCCAGAGAAGGGCAAGACATGGTCAATATCAGCTTGCACATACACGATCGCTAGTTAAATATGTCGCCCATGCCCTCTCAATACAAACCACTATGTCAGTTCGAACCCTCTCAGTACAAAGCATCTATATTAAGCGTCGGGTTTCGATCGATGTGTCTCAGTCATATAGTGTTACAGTTCTACCACTCCTGGAGATAGCGTACCTTGATATAGCGCTTGGTCGGGTGAGAGGGGGTGGAGCATCCCACTATCTGCCGTTTATCGCTGTGCAGTTCATAGCACATTGTCAACCCATGGTAAACAGTTCATAACACATTGTCAACCCACGGCAAACAGTGCACAGCATCAGAGTGTGATAGAATCAGAAATTAATAGTGCACAGCGCCGAGATGAAAGCGAATTATACAAAAGAAAAAAATGCAAAGAAACAAGTTACATGAATATAGGACAGCACACCGCACTAATTCCTGAGATATGCGCCATCAAATGTTGAAACATGCCAATACGGCTAAAATGAGCATGATTCACACTGATGCACGTGACGGACACCTTACCCTTTGCGCTGGTACACACGCACATAGTCAATGAGCATGCTGGCAGGCAGGTTGCGGCACATGTTCGCCGGGACGGCACACGCACACTCAGAACGACGGCAATCAAAGCAGTCGCAGGGGCAGCCGTCGGCGGCAGGGCAGGGCGAGGGAAAGCCCCACGTCGAGCTGACAGCCGTGTTAAACAGCAGGTACAAAGGCTCTTCTGGGATCACAGCGCCAGTCTTGGCTAGAGTTGCAGCTTCCAGTCTAAAGACCAGCTCACCGTCGAGGGACCTATATATGCATAAAGTTCGTCCATATGCAGGATAACAAGTAAATTACGAGGAATGTAGCGACAAAATTTATATGTAAATCATATATACTTGTGGTGTCCTCGACCGGGATTTATACTTTACAGAAAGGAACATTGTTCTTATCAAAATGATTCGTTGTGGAGAGAGTGTGTAGTAAAATATCATATCAAGACAATAACAATGGCATCAATGACGACGCCGCCACCGCCGCCGACAATAACAACAACAAACAAACAAACAAACAAACAAACAAACAACAACCACTACCACCACTACCGCAATACTCTTCCCCAAGTCACCATCGCACTCACCACTCGATATATCCTTCATCACCAGGAACAATTTCAATCCGATATACATGCTGTTCCTCAAAAAGCGAGGGTCCTATATTACGATTTGCCGACACAGCGTCAGCTAAATACGATCGATCTTTTGTTACGCCCTCCAGGTTCATTCCGTAGAAAAATATATTCTGAGAGGTATTTTTGCCATATGACAGCGTCGTCTGGTCGTACCAGTGCGCATTGCTGGCCGGCTCTCCAGAAGTTGGTCGATAATCCTGTATTCCAGGCGCTACCTGGAGCGAAGCGGAGTAATACGGTTTGTTAACTGGCGTGTTCTTCAGTATCTCCTTGCCAGGCATGGCTTCTAATATGTCCACTTCGGGGGCACCCCTGCCCTGGCGAGGCACAAAGTCAAAATGCGTCGCTGCGTTACAAGCTGAGAAAAGCTGCTCGTGCTGGAGCTTTCCCCGGGAGCAGGTATCATAACTCCACGGCCAAACATTGTTAGATGATCCAACGTACGTTGCACGAGCTAGATTGCCCATCAGCCACATAGCTGGCCATAGGCCTCCAATGTAAGCTTGTCCTGGTAGTTGTGCTGAAATTTCAACAATGCCCCCGGTAAAGCAAAACTTATTCCAACCTTGCAACATTCCTGATTGGTAGTTTTTTTTCTTCTTGCTCGGCTTCCCATGGGACGACTTCGCCGTATTATCAACATATTCGAAAGATATATCTTCTACTACAGTCGATATATTCAAATAGCCATTAGAAGTTTTGACTAGCTTTGAATTGTAGTAATGCAATGCGAAATTAGTGTAATCATCTTTATGGATAGCTGTCCACCGAGGGTCGCTGCCATCCTGGAAATGCCTATCCGGTGTATTAAACTCATCACTAAATACCAACTCATGTTCCCTTCCATCTACGTATGAAGATATGGTCTTGAATGTGTCTTTGGTGTCAGGATCAATCCAGTCTGATATGCAAAACCTACTCAGGCAATCAAGAAGTAAACACCAACCCAAAAGTGTCCACCTTCGTCGATTTTGTTGGCAGATACTATTGTCATTTCGCTCCATCGATGTAAAGTTTGCCACAATGCTTCTAATCGGTTATATCATATAACTAGAAAATATTGCACCTACACCACAGCAAAGCCATGATCGGGCACATTTGAATCGCCTATCAACTACAGCGCTGTATATCTACTCGTACTCCCAGCAGTGGCAAAGCTTTTCCAGTTTTCACCGCAAATAATTTCGATTTCTGTACTCTTAAAAAAAATTTCACGCAGTTCTGGAAATGACCTATGGGTCTCTTTAAAAGTTAAAAACGTCCTATATATATAAACTACATAAACCGTTCAGTTCGATACTTGTTGCTATCCCAGGTATCACTATTATAGCAGTAGCGGCACAAGTAGCTTGTCGGCAGAGTGCCGCAGCGACTGATATTCAAGTTGATTTCCATGCAACTAACTTTGGCATTGATTAAATTTTAATTTAGGGTTAGCATCACTATCCAGATGAAGATTGACTCACGCTATGTCGGGCCTGGTACCCTTCGATGACAAGCCTTTATGTTTTAAGATTGGTGGTGAAATTGGACCCGAAGACCACGAGATGAATGACGTGCACAAATCCTTGTTTTGCGGCACGACGTATCAGCTTCCAGCGGTTGTGAGACGTTCTTTACACCCCAGCGGCTGTGGGACGTTGTTTACACCCCAGCGGCTGTGGGACTTTTTTTACACCCCAGCGGCTGTGAGACGTTCTTTACACCCCAGCGGCTGTGAGACGTTTTTTACACCCCAGCGGTTGTGGGACGTTTTTTACACCCCAGCGGTTGTGGGACGTTTTTTACACCCCAGCGGTTGTGGGACGTTTTTTACACCCCAGCGGTTGTGGGACGTTTTTTACACACCAGCTGTTGTGGGACGTTCTTTACACCCCAGCGGTTGTGGGACGTTGTTTACACCCCAGCGGCTGTGGGACGTTCTTTACACCCCAGCTGTTGTGGGACGTTTTTTACACCCCAGCGGTTGTGGGACGTTGTTTACACCCCAGCGGCTGTGGGACGTTTTTTACACCCCAGCGGTTGTGGGACGTTTTTTACACCCCAGCGGCTGTGGGACTTTTTTTACACACCAGCGGTTGTGAGACGTTCTTTACACCCCAGCGGTTGTGGGACGTTTTTTACACCCCAGCGGTTGTGGGACGTTTTTTACACCCCAGCGGCTGTGGGACGTTCTTTACACCCCAGCGGTTGTGGGACGTTGTTTACACCCCAGCGGCTGTGGGACGTTTTTTACACACCAGCGGTTGTGGGACGTTTTTTACACCCCAGCGGCTGTGGGACTTTTTTTACACACCAGCGGTTGTGAGACGTTCTTTACACCCCAGCGGTTGTGGGACGTTTTTTACACCCCAGCGGTTGTGGGACGTTTTTTACACCCCAGCGGCTGTGGGACGTTCTTTACACCCCAGCGGTTGTGGGACGTTTTTTACACCCCAGCGGCTGTGGGACGTTCTTTACACCCCAGCGGTTGTGGGACGTTTTTTACACCCCAGCGGTTGTGGGACGTTGTTTACACCCCAGCGGCTGAGGGACGTTCTTTACACCCCAGCGGCTGTGGGACGTTTTTTACACCCCAGCAGTTGTGGGACGTTTTTTACACACCAGCGGTTGTGAGACGTTCTTTACACCCCAGCGGTTGTGGGACGTTTTTTACACCCCAGCGGTTGTGGGACGTTTTTTACACCCCAGCGGCTGTGGGACGTTCTTTACACCCCAGCGGTTGTGGGACGTTGTTTACACACCAGCGGTTGTGAGACGTTCTTTACACCCCAGCGGTTGTGGGACGTTCTTTACACCCCAGCGGTTGTGGGACGTTTTTTACACCCCAGCGGCTGTGGGACGTTTTTTACACACCAGCTGTTGTGGGACGTTCTTTACACCCCAGCGGCTGTGGGACGTTCTTTACACCCCAGCGGTTGTGGGACGTTTTTTACACCCCAGCGGCTGTGGGACTTTTTTTACACACCAGCGGTTGTGAGACGTTCTTTACACCCCAGCGGTTGTGGGACGTTTTTTACACCCCAGCGGTTGTGGGACGTTTTTTACACCCCAGCGGCTGTGGGACGTTCTTTACACCCCAGCGGTTGTGGGACGTTTTTTACACCCCAGCGGCTGTGGGACGTTCTTTACACCCCAGCGGCTGTGGGACGTTTTTTACACCCCAGCGGTTGTGGGACGTTGTTTACACCCCAGCGGCTGTGGGACGTTCTTTACACCCCAGCGGTTGTGGGACGTTTTTTACACCCCAGCGGTTGTGGGACGTTTTTTACACACCAGCGGTTGTGAGACGTTCTTTACACCCCAGCGGTTGTGGGACGTTTTTTACACCCCAGCGGTTGTGGGACGTTTTTTACACCCCAGCGGCTGTGGGACGTTCTTTACACCCCAGCGGTTGTGGGACGTTGTTTACACCCCAGCGGCTGTGGGACGTTCTTTACACCCCAGCGGTTGTGGGACGTTTTTTACACCCCAGCGGCTGTGGGACGTTTTTTACACACCAGCGGTTGTGAGACGTTCTTTACACCCCAGCGGTTGTGGGACGTTTTTTACACCCCAGCGGTTGTGGGACGTTTTTTACACCCCAGCGGCTGTGGGACGTTCTTTACACCCCAGCGGTTGTGGGACGTTTTTTACACCCCAGCGGCTGTGGGACGTTTTTTACACCCCAGCGGTTGTGGGACGTTTTTTACACCCCAGCTTTTTACACACCAGCGGTTGTGAGACGTTCTTTACACCCCAGCGGTTGTGGGACGTTTTTTACACCCCAGCGGTTGTGGGACGTTTTTTACACCCCAGCGGCTGTGGGACGTTCTTTACACCCCAGCGGTTGTGGGACGTTTTTTACACCCCAGCGGTTGTGGGACGTTTTTTACACCCCAGCGGTTGTGGGACGTTTTTTACACCCCAGCGGTTGTGGGACGTTTTTTACACCCCAGCGGCTGTGGGACGTTCTTTACACCCCAGCGGTTGTGGGACGTTGTTTACACCCCAGCGGCTGTGGGACGTTCTTTACACCCCAGCGGTTGTGGGACGTTTTTTACACCCCAGCGGCTGTGGGACTTTTTTTACACACCAGCGGTTGTGAGACGTTCTTTACACCCCAGCGGTTGTGGGACGTTTTTTACACCCCAGCGGTTGTGGGACGTTTTTTACACCCCAGCGGCTGTGGGACGTTCTTTACACCCCAGCGGTTGTGGGACGTTTTTTACACCCCAGCGGTTGTGGGACGTTTTTTACACCCCAGCGGTTGTGGGACGTTTTTTACACCCCAGCGGTTGTGGGACGTTTTTTACACCCCAGCTGTTGTGGGACGTTTTTTACACACCAGCGGTTGTGAGACGTTCTTTACACCCCAGCGGTTGTGGGACGTTTTTTACACCCCAGCGGTTGTGGGACGTTTTTTACACCCCAGCGGCTGTGGGACGTTCTTTACACCCCAGCGGTTGTGGGACGTTTTTTACACCCCAGCGGCTGTGGGACGTTCTTTACACCCCAGCGGTTGTGGGACGTTTTTTACACCCCAGCGGTTGTGGGACGTTTTTTACACCCCAGCGGTTGTGGGACGTTTTTTACACCCCAGCGGTTGTGGGACGTTTTTTACACCCCAGCGGCTGTGGGACGTTCTTTACACCCCAGCGGTTGTGGGACGTTGTTTACACCCCAGCGGCTGTGGGACGTTTTACACCCCAGCGGCTGTGGGACGTTCTTTACACCCCAGCGGTTGTGGGACGTTTTTTACACCCCAGCGGTTGTGGGACGTTTTTTACACCCCAGCGGTTGTGGGACGTTTTTTACACCCCAGCGGTTGTGGGACGTTTTTTACACCCCAGCGGCTGTGGGACGTTCTTTACACCCCAGCGGTTGTGGGACGTTTTTTACACCCCAGCGGTTGTGGGACGTTTTTTACACCCCAGCGGTTGTGGGACGTTTTTTACACCCCAGCGGTTGTGGGACGTTTTTTACACCCCAGCTGTTGTGGGACGTTTTTTACACACCAGCGGTTGTGAGACGTTCTTTACACCCCAGCGGTTGTGGGACGTTTTTTACACCCCAGCGGTTGTGGGACGTTTTTTACACCCCAGCGGCTGTGGGACGTTCTTTACACCCCAGCGGTTGTGGGACGTTTTTTACACCCCAGCGGCTGTGGGACGTTCTTTACACCCCAGCGGTTGTGGGACGTTTTTTACACCCCAGCGGTTGTGGGACGTTTTTTACACCCCAGCTGTTGTGGGACGTTTTTTACACACCAGCGGTTGTGAGACGTTCTTTACACCCCAGCGGTTGTGGGACGTTTTTTACACCCCAGCGGTTGTGGGACGTTTTTTACACCCCAGCGGCTGTGGGACGTTTTTTACACCCCAGCGGTTGTGGGACGTTTTTTACACCCCAGCGGCTGTGGGACGTTCTTTACACCCCAGCGGTTGTGGGACGTTTTTTACACCCCAGCGGTTGTGGGACGTTTTTTACACCCCAGCGGTTGTGGGACGTTTTTTACACCCCAGCGGTTGTGGGACGTTTTTTACACCCCAGCGGCTGTGGGACGTTCTTTACACCCCAGCGGTTGTGGGACGTTGTTTACACCCCAGCGGCTGTGGGACGTTCTTTACACCCCAGCTGTTGTGGGACGTTTTTTACACCCCAGCGGCTGTGGGACTTTTTTTACACACCAGCGGTTGTGAGACGTTCTTTACACCCCAGCGGTTGTGGGACGTTTTTTACACCCCAGCGGTTGTGGGACGTTTTTTACACCCCAGCGGCTGTGGGACGTTCTTTACACCCCAGCGGTTGTGGGACGTTTTTTACACCCCAGCGGTTGTGGGACGTTTTTTACACCCCAGCGGTTGTGGGACGTTTTTTACACCCCAGCGGTTGTGGGACGTTTTTTACACCCCAGCTGTTGTGGGACGTTTTTTACACACCAGCGGTTGTGAGACGTTCTTTACACCCCAGCGGTTGTGGGACGTTTTTTACACCCCAGCGGTTGTGGGACGTTTTTTACACCCCAGCGGCTGTGGGACGTTCTTTACACCCCAGCGGTTGTGGGACGTTTTTTACACCCCAGCGGCTGTGGGACGTTCTTTACACCCCAGCGGTTGTGGGACGTTTTTTACACCCCAGCGGTTGTGGGACGTTCTTTACACCTCATCCTCACTTACCATCCCCACAAAAGACGTCCAACGAATGCGTACTACGTAAGAGCATCCAAGCCGCATTGGATTTCTAGACCCGCGGCTGCTATTGTTCACACTGGTTTTCACAAATCCCGTCAGTTTGTTTTACTGACATTTTCATCAAGTAATATATAAATGTGTGATTCACTCACACAAGCTGGCGTGATGAAACTTGACAATTCGGAATTGTGGCTACTAACTAACTATATGAATTTTATTTTTGTGAACAATGTTAGGCACCTTCCGAATTCGTAGTGCCTTCATTACTAAACGACGTTTAGAGTACCTTCGTTGCCATACCTTTCCCATGTAGGTGGCAAGCAAACCTCAGCACAAGTTGTTGGATTCTAGGGATTGAAATTAATTGAAATGAAACTACCGGAGGTTTCCTTCATTCAAATTTTAATTCCAACCTTGAATTTTAGTGAATGTTCCGAATAGTCGCGATGAACTATCACAGTAGTGTAGTGACTACTATATGCTAGTACCGGTACTCTGATATATCATAGTAATATGGTACATGATGTACTAGCCTAGTACCACATCAGCGGTACAAGGCAATTACATCCAATGTACTATGAGCCCTGTTCCATGATACTATGATATATCAGAGTAATAATGATCACACGTCAAACGCAGCGATGAGTCATGAGCCCTGTACCATGATACTATGGTATATCAGAGCAATAATGATCATATGTCAAACGCGGCGTTGAGTCATGAGCCCTGTACCATGATACTATGATCAGAGTAATAACGATCACGTCTCAAAAGCAGCGTTTGACCTGTGATCATACTATCATACCGTAGTATGATACTAAAGTTAGTAACTATTAGGCTATGATCAAACATAGTATGTCAAACAGCATTATTATTCCAGAGAATTGTGGGCCCCCTAACTTTGTTGAACTAAAGTTCTGACACTAACAACTTTAGAAAATATGCCTTACCAAGTGTAACTTTGTGAATTTTTGGACACCTTCCAAATTCACGATGCCTTCATTACTAAACGACTGTTAGAGTACCTTCGTTGCCATACCTATCCCATGTATGTTGGAAGAAAACCTGAGAACAACTTTTGTTAAAAACCGTCGTTTAAAAATTGGAATCATACAGTAGCTTTTAAAAAAATGCCGAAACCAAAAAAAAACGACTTCCTTGCAGCCACTAATTCTATCCATCTATCTGGCAGCCAAGTAATGTATAGAGTGGATGAGTAATATAAGAAGCAACTGATAATTTTATGCGAAACAACTGATATAATACAGAGTACTGGCTCTTGCCAGTACAGCAATGACAAATAATCAGCATCGTGCAGTTCAAAAATGACTTGATATCCCGAAACACAGGTACACTGAGCACGAGCAGTTCAAAAATGACTTGATATCCCGAAACACAGGTACAAAAAGCACGAGCAGTTCGAACATGACTTGATATCCCGAAACATGAGTTCAGTAAGCACGAGCAGTTCGAAGATGACTTGATATCCCGAAACATGAGTTCAGTAAGCACGAGCAGTTCGAACATGACTTGATATCCCGAAACACAGGTACAAAAAGCACGAGCAGTTCGAACATGACTTGATATCCCGAAACACAAGTTCAGTAAGCACGAGCAGTTCGAACATGACTTGATATCCCGAAACATGAGTTCAGTAAGCACGAGCAGTTCGAAGATGACTTGATATCCCGAAACATGAGTTCAGTAAGCACGAGCAGTTTGAACATGACTTGATATCCCGAAACACAGGTACAGTGAGCACGAGCAGTTCGAACATGACTTGATATCCCGAAACACAGGTACAGTGAGCACGAGCAGTTCGAACATGACTTGATATCCCGAAACACAGGTACAGTGAGCACGAGCAGTTCGAACATGACTTGATATCCCGAAACATGAGTTCAGTAAGCACGAGCAGTTCGAACATGACTTGATATCCCGAAACACAGGTACAGTGCGCACGAGCAGTTCGAACATGACTTGATATCCCGAAACACAGGTACAGTGAGCACGAGCAGTTCGAAGATTGCAAAAACATTAAACACAGACCGACAGAGCGGCACAGGGGTACCAATATCAGACAGCAACTATTATAGCATACGCTGGTAGGATGATGGGGAGAATTGCTGTTGGGGTGATTGCTGTTGAGCAAATTGTTGTTCAGCAAAATCCTGTTGTGTAAATTGCTGTTGTGCAAATTGCTGTTGTGCAAATTGCTGTTGTGCAAATTGCTGTTGTGCAAATTGCTGTGAAGGGAATTGCTGTAAAGGGGATTGCTGTGAAGGGAATAGTTGTTGGGGGAACTGCTGTTGTGGGAATAGTTGTTGGGGGAACTGCTGTTGTGGGAACTGCTGTTGTGGGAACTGCTGTTGCTGTAACGGCTGTTGCTGGAACTGCTGTTGCTGGAACTGTTGTTGCTGGAACTGCTGTTGTGGGAATAGTTGTTGCTGTAACGGCTGTTGCTGGAACTGCTGTTGCTGGGACTGCTGTTGCTGGAACTGCTGTTGCTGGAACTGTTGTTGCTGGAACTGTTGTTGCTGGAACTGTTGTTGCTGGAACTGCTGTTGCTGGAACTGCTGTTGTGGGAATAATTGTTGCTGGAACTGCTGTTGCAGGAACTGCTGTTGTGGAGACTGTAACTGATGCGGTGCAATGTGAGGAGATGCCTGAAGGAATGATTGCTGCTGGGTGGGCAGGCTCATTCGCCCTGATATACCGCGGTAATTAAGTATTCTCTGCAGAGTTTCGCTCATATTGAACCTAAGAGACAAGAAGCCTTCAGATCCCTGGCGCTGCTCATGACCCGAGCTGAAAACGATATCCAAGCGAAGAAGACTAAGCTTATCAATGAGCCACAAAGCTTGTTCTATGCCTTGAGCATCACCGACGAATGTCACAAACCCATACCCCTTGTGCACCAAAGCTTGTCCTGACGACCCAGAACTGCCACAACTATCTATCAACAGAGTTGATTTAGGTTGCATTTGCTCTTCCTGGAACCTGTCTCCCGGTCCATCTCCCGACGGTGGAACTTTAGCCTGCCGCACTTCAGCTTGCTTTTGCTGGAACCCGTCTCCCGGTCCATCTCCCGACGGTGGAACTTTAGCCTGCCGCCCTTCAGCTTGCTTTTGCTGGAACCCGTCTCCCGGTCCATCTCCCGACGGTGGAACTTTAGCCTGCCGCCCTTCAGCTTGCTTTTGCTGGAACCCGTCTCCCTGCCCCTCTCTAGACGGTGGATCTTTAGCCTGCCGCCCTTCAGCTTCCTCTTGCTGGAACCCGTCTCCCTGCCCCTCTCCCGACGGTGGATCTTTAGCCTGCCGCCCTTCAGCTTGCTCTTGCTGGAACCCGTCTCCCTGCCCCTCTCTAGACGGTGGATCTTTAGCCTGCCGCCCTTCAGCTTCCTCTTGCTGGAACCCGTCTCCCTGCCCCTCTCCCGACGGTGGATCTTTAGCCTGCCGCCCTTCAGCTTGCTCTTGCTGGAACCCGTCTCCCTGCCCCTCTCCCGACGGTGGATCTTTAGCCTGCCGCCCTTCAGCTTGCTCTTGCTGGAACCCGTCTCCCTGCCCCTCTCTAGACGGTGGATCTTTGGCCTGCCGCCCTTCAGCTTCCTCTTGCTGGAACCCGTCTCCCTGCCCCTCTCCCGACGGTGGATCTTTAGCCTGCCGCCCTTCAGCTTGCTCTTGCTGGAACCCGTCTCCCTGCCCCTCTCCCGACGGTGGATCTTTAGCCTGCCGCCCTTCAGCTTGCTCTTGCTGGAACCCGTCTCCCTGCCCCTCTCTAGACGGTGGATCTTTAGCCTGCCGCCCTTCAGCTTGCTCTTGCTGGAACCCGTCTCCCTGCCCCTCTCCCGACGGTGGATCTTTAGCCTGCCGCCCTTCAGCTTGCTCTTGCTGGAACCCGTCTCCCTGCCCCTCTCTAGACGGTGGATCTTTGGCCTGCCGCCCTTCAGCTTTCTCTTGCTGGAACCCGTCTCCCTGCCCCTCTCCCGACGGTGGATCTTTAGCCTGCCGCCCTTCAGCTTGCTCTTGCTGGAACCCGTCTCCCTGCCTCTCTCCCGACGGTGGATCTTTAGCCTGCCGCCCTTCAGCTTGCTCTTGCTGGAACCCGTCTCTCTGTCCATCTCCCGACGTTTTGTTTTGTCTTTTTTTGTGTTTTGTTTCCTGCTAAATATTAAATGCCGCAACCGAAGGATCGCAGGTGAAAATTTAACATATTTTTCTTGAATTAAAATCTGGAACCAACATTTAAAGTGCTTGGTCTCAGATACTTACCATTAACGATACGTCGCTGCTCTTTATCGTTACATCAATGACCTGCCCATAGCGACCAAGGACAGTCCGCAGTAGCTCTTCCGTGACTAGCACCTCCTTCGGTGAATATGGCGAGGGAGTGGACGTGGTCGTGGATGACGTGGGTGAAGCTGTTGAGGATGGTGGATGGGGGGCTATTTCTTGCCCTTGCCCTCCAGCCACCGGCTGAATCGATCGATTAAGAAGGAAAGCGAACACAAAAAATATATGCAATGAAATATAGTTGTGATCGAAGTTGTAATACAAAAGTATAAAGCGACTTTTTGGGGGATACATCGGTGCTCTCTACAAAACCCGCTTAATGGGAAAATGCATTATTACGCTAGTGGTAGCAGAGATCGATTACGTATTAACATCCCCTACCCTACTTTGAGCCATAATCATAGTGCTTACCACTTTGGCCAAAAAATTAACCAATACTTGTGCTCCATAAGCAGTATGAGTGGTGCGGGGCGCAGGCAAATAGCCATCTGCCCGCAGCACGCAGGTGCCACAGCCAGCACTCTCTGCATCGAGCCCTATCGACCAGCTCGAACTATTGCCAATAGTGTACAATTCATGTGCACTTGTTGAAGATGCTGGTGAAGTTGGCCCAGAATGCAAACTGTTGTGTCGAAAAGGCGGAACCCCCGAACTGGGTGGGTGATTTGAACTCGAAGACTGCGCTCCATGAACTGGTGTATTTAAAGCATTAGTTGAAATGTTGGGTCCCCGTCGAGCCCAGCCGATTCTACAAGTCCAAACAGGGTTAAAAAAAATTTATAACAACGTAAAATATCAAATATCAATCGGTAGAAATAACTATAATATCTGACTTCATTTGATATATATATTTTTTGCTGTATTATCAAGTCGCGTATGCATTTATATCGGTAGAGGTTAGATAAGGCTTACCGCAATGCCCTGCCTTTAAGCATAAACCCGTCCATTTGCTCCATTGCTTTAACAGCACTGAGGCGGTTGACAAAGCGAATAAACCCGTAGCCACCGTTGATGTTTCCGCAACCTTTTCTAAACTTAATCCTTATGCTACTTATATTTCCAAAGCTGGAAAAAGCTTCTTCGATATCTTCTCGTCGAACAAACGAGGCAAGATCTCCTATGAACAGTGTAAAATCATCACAATCATTGCTAATTAATTTCGGTTCACAACCACGACTGCATTCTTTCGATTGGTACTCCATCGTCAAAAGTATGCAGTGGAATCAGTAAACAAAAAATAAGTAGTAGTACACAATAAATAAGTAGTAGTACTACTTATTTATTGTGTCTTATTGGAATATGATATTCCAATAAGAAAATCACAACGCATCCGCAATCATTATGAGGTGGGCGTCTGTTGCAACTTTCGAATTGAGTCAAATTTACACACACCTACTCACTAACGGGCTGCCGTAACAGATACTACTAGTGAGTGCTTCACTTTAGGCAAGTTTCATGATAAATTAATTTATGAAAATAAATACATGATGTCGACACTTGCTGAAAAATAATAGAGTTGGTGTCCGCTTCGAAAATTTGTTGCAAAACGGGATCCCAGGATCCTGCGATGGCCAATTTATCATGCATTGATAATACCAAAGGCGATATGCATGGGGTTTGGGTTTAATTAATACAAGTATAAAACGTCATCGTTTGTTCAAGGTATTTATAGATTATTTTATTCAAGGTTCAAAACCCATTATTGTGTTTAAAATTCTCAATTATTTTCTACTTTTCGGTTTAAAATATTCAATTATTTTGACCTTTAGTCAAACTACGCTACTGTTGTTTAAAAAAAATGTCACACTGTAAAATAAATTCAAAAAATGCTGACACCTGGCAGGTTTCAGCAGCAGGTCCAGCATTTTTTGAATTTATTTTACAGTGTGAGATTTTTTTTAAACAACATCCGATTTCTGAAATCCGATTTCTTCGTTAATGTATGTATTATCGTGTAGGAACGGATTATTATTATATACATATATTATCATATATATGTATATAATAATCCGTTCCTCTTCTTCTCGTCGATCGATCGATCGATCGAGGATCGCTAATAATCATTATTAGCGAATAGTGAAAAATATTTCGTGATGATCACAAAATATTTTTCAATTGAAGAAAAAAGCATAAGCTACAAAAGTAGGTTTATTTGATAAGTAGGGCAATGTTCTTAAATGCCTTCACTGCCTTTTTTTGCATGATTTTAGTAAGTTTCTGTGGTAACACAGTTGATGGAAAGTTTATTTCCCCCAAGCTCAGGAGGTATTACTCTATTCTCGGAGCAACAGATCAGGATGATATTTCTGCAATCAAAACCAAAGTTTGACAATTATCACTCCAATATCACCCTGACCGCATTCGGTCAGAATCACAAACATTTCAAGCGGAAAAAGCAGCAATGTTTTTGGAAATAACCGAGGCATCGAAGGCAGTTTTGGATCATTTATCGAGCGAAAAAAAAAATCGAATTCTTTAGAGAGACTGCGTGGAATGACATACCTTTACAAAGGCGTGACATGCTTACTGACGGAATTTCTAAATACTTTCAATCTGAGGCGTTCTGTGAAGATTTGATAGCTCTTATTAATACAAAATATACCGAAGTTACTTCTGTTTTATTTCTGACTGTGTTCTTCTTTATATCTGTTACCTTACTCAGCTACATGGGTCTGATTACAGTTATATATTACATTTGGAAAATAGTGGTGAATTTTGTGCTGTGGTTATTATTTTCACCACTTCGATTCATTATTGGATTTTTTCGTGGACGCCGTGCTGATAAAGAAGAGTAGAGATGGTAGTAGTGATTCAATAACTTTAGCAGCTTCTGTTTTCTGATATTGCTGTGAGCCGTGCATTATTGAAGAACGGCCCCCCTGAAGGGAAGGAATGCTGCAGATGCACTGTGGAACCTTGCTTGGCTTAATGATAAGAATAAGGAGAAGATCGCTAAGTCGGAGGGAATACCTCCTCTGATAGCATTATTGGAGAACAGCACCCCTGAAGTGAAAAAGAATTTTGCAAAATCCAGTTGAAATGTGAAACGCTTTTGGCGGACGTGGATTTTGAGTAAGTGTATTATTAGGATGATTGTCAGTGGATTAGTCTGTTTTTACAGTTAATATCTATCTATACCTAGGCAATTCTCATTTTTCTAGTAGCTAACGATGTACTTTACCATATTTTCGTAAATTGCCTAAGAAGACAGAAAGTGAACGTTTCTCCGCCAAGAGGTCCTGACCATACCAGAAACGGCCTCTTAAACTTGGCAAAAGCGAAGCACTCACGAGTATCTGTTACGGGAGCCCCTTCCATACGCATATAGCATCTGCTGAGGGACCCCTTCCATACGCATTCAGCATCTGCTAAGGAGCCCCTTCCATACGCATTCAGCATCTGCTAAGGGGTCCCTTCCATACGCATGCAGCATCTGCTAAGGGGCCCCTTCCATACGCATTCAGCATCTGCTAAGGGGCCCCTTCCATACGCATTCAGCATCTACTAAGGAGCCCCTTCCATACGCATGCAGCATCTGCTGGAGAACTTGCGCCACACCGCGTCCATCTGGTTCTCGCCGATGCTCTGTACGAGGTGCTGCACGTGTTCGTAGATGGGACCTGGCTCAGGCGTGCCGCCGAAGCGCTGGCGCTTGCGGTCACGTGTGTCGGCCTGTAGAGACTCCAGGGGGCTGCACTGCTCAGTCAGGTACCACATGGACGCCTTACGCAAATAGACCAACTTCTGAGGCTTGCCTTGAGTCCAGCACCTGATTGGTGGCGGGGGCGGAGGGGTTATAAGGTAAGGTGCAACGAAATTGGTAAGACAAGAAGAAGATGGTTTATGACAGCGGTAAAAAAGTAGAACCCAGAAGGAAGGAACGTACATGTGGAATCCATAGGGGTCGACTTCCTTGTTCTTGAGCCGTTTCATATAGTCTCTATTATGGTGATACATTATGCCAGTGGGGAAGTCGTCTAGTGAAAGGATCTTCGTGCTGTGGTCAGAAAGGGCTAGTCCCTCGTTCAGGCGAGTTGTGAGAACGTTCTGGTGGCTCCCAAGCACCTGCGTGTGTTTACGAAAATATGTTAATGCGATATACGCATACACATAAACATATGAACACATGGTATATATATAAATGTTTTTATTGAATACTGTCACCAACTGATAAAAACTGTGTAAGCATTGATATGGTAGGACAGACATTATGAGTTCCAAATAGAGATAACATGATCAGACTGGTAATGTCCACCATGTTTGTAGGGTTATATAAGGGCATGAATATACGACTGAGCATCTTTCCTTGTCTTCCTCATTTCTTACCTGAATTGCATCCATGGCGATCATAATAGACCATGCAAAATACTCCGACCGCTCCGACGCAAACATGTAATAAAACCCAGAATTCGCGTAGAAGGGTGTATAGCGCATACTTCGCTGACCGTCATCACTGAAGAAAACATCTACGTGAGACCCGCTCATGTCTGATCTAGCCTTGTTCTGCTCGAGCCAATCGTGGAAGTACGGCATGGGGTTCCTGAACCAGACCAGGTCTACGTCTTGGAATAGCACGTTCACGCGCTTGCGCAGGGGTAGGTATATACTGAAGGCCTTGTACCACATCATATCCACAAAGACACGGTCGAGGTAGTCCACTGATGCCTTCTTGGACACCGCTGCGTAGCCTTCGTGGTACAGGGCCATTGCGCCAGTAGCTTCTATAAACGACACGATCTCTGGACTGCCCGAGAAGATCAGCACATTGTTCAAGCTCAGATGATGCAGCTTGCACGAACAGGCAAAGTTAAGAAAAAGGTCTATCTCTCCTTCGTTAACTACCATCACCACGACATCGTCTCCCGGTTTGATGCCATGCTTTTCAAACTTTGCATCGAACTGCTGCACTATTTCCTTGAAGTTCAGCAAGAATACGCCAAGCTTATCCTTCGTTCGCTCCCGCCCACGCTCCTTCGGCACCTTGCGAAAGAAGCCAGTCGGGAAGAATCTACCTTTATTGTGCTCGTTTAACTGAAATTCTTTGCTATATTTGTCGATTTGAGATTTATCTGGGTTGGAAATGGACACGCCATAGTGGTTGATGTTCTGATCGACTCGGGCAACATGATACGTGTGGTTGATACTACTCACATATGCTACTGCAAAACAGGCATCAGGCTTATTTGCAACCAAATGCTGATTAGTGCTTGCGCATTCCTGCTTCGGAGGTCTGGTTCCATCAGCTCCGGTAATTCCCTCACCTTTGTTGCCCAATCTCACCACTCCAGTCAGAACATCTTTGATGTAGGTTTTAATCATCATTTCCATATTCATATCAGCTAGTCGCTCCGATCGCCATTTCTCATTTTCATCCGTGTCCTCAAAGTGTATATATGGTTCGTAGTGTGCTGCTTCTCTCACTGTCGGGGAGCATTGCTTACTTTGCTTGGTCTCGCATTCTTGCTCGAACTCAAGCTCCTGAAGGGACTCAAGTAGCAAAGTATCTATCTCATCACAAGGCTTGCTTTTACTAATATTACTCCCAACATAAAGAAACAAGAAAAAGTTTAGAGTAGGCAATATTATCCAAAAGATTATATGTTGCACTTTTATTTTCATTGTTCCTTTGTTATGCCCACACCGCGGTGCTAACAACTTTGAGGTTAAAACGGTGGGCACTTAGCCTTTCAGTAATTTACCGCGCACTTCCATAACTCGCTCAAGACAAAGGTGGTAGAGATTCTTTTTTTCGCGGCTGTACATTTATTCAACTACCTGGAGTATAACTTTTATCAAGTTTGTTGATTTTTAATTTAAACAACTGTTACCTTTTTTTTTCTGACGGGGAATTTATTAAATGTTACAGACAAGTGTGATAATTCCCGAATGTGGTGGGACCAAACTAGCCGTTACCATGCATTCTTAGTATCATGTAGTCGTATGACTACATCAGTCGCGGTAGCTCACGCTACCGCGGGACCGATGCAACATAGCTGCGTTGTACATAGCAAGTACCGACGTCATTCTGTCTAGGAAGTATGAGCGAGCAGTGTAGTGGATATCCTTGCATAACCAGTTAATAAAGTGAGATGCAGCAAAGCCTAAACGCCCCGTGGCTTCGACTGCGAAGGGGATGAACGGGAGGGGCGGGCGCGTCGCAGGACGCGGTCCCGGCGTCACCGGGTACCCGCAAACATTGCTGTCGCTTGGCAGTTTCCCGGTAGCTAGCTGCAGCGCACACTTGAGTCATGGATCCTTGCCCCCGATAGGAAGGTGCACCAGGCTCACATATGGTGACATCTAGCACGATGTACGTGACTAGAGCCCGGACGACCGCGTCATGACGCCTACGGTTGTATTTGTGCAGTGACGCCACACAGTCCTGTACATGGAGGGGTTCCGCGTCTACGTCTACATTACAGTCACAGTAGCGATGGTACCCGATTGTCGGCTCCAGGGGCGGGAGCAGGAATAGCAACCGGAGGGAGTCGCGGAATTCTAACGGCGTCAGTCGAAAGTTCCCGTGTACACCCCCGTGCCAAGTGATCCAACGAGCGGAGCCACCAAACTGACCGCTCAGGAACCAAGCTGCTCGGGAATGTGTAGTCTCGTCCTCAAGGAGGCGGGCGTGGATGTCATTCGCCCACTTGCGTAGAATAGCATTCCGAGCTGATTTGGCTGTTGTAACCACGGCGTCGGCCTCGGCAAGGAGTTGTTGGCCCAGGCCTCCCTCCTGCTCTGTGAGCGGCAGAGGAAGCCATCGGTTGGTGGCCTCGCAGAGAAAAGGGTGAAAGCTCTCGAGGAAAAGGAGGGTAAGTTCTCGAGATTCGCTGACACCCGCTTCGCCCGCGGGGCCCCCGTATGCCATTATGCCTGGGCCACCCAGCTTCCGTGGCAAGGTCCGGTGCACTCTGATATTGCCAGGGATGGCAGGGGGGAGAGGTTGTGGCACCTCACCCGGTGCCGGTGGGGGCAGTGGGGTAGGGGCCAACTCTCCGAGTATATCCGCAAGGAACTCGTCGATCTTCTGGTCAAAGTGGTAGCGGAAGATGTATCGAGCTCCTTCGAACTCTGAGGTGCGGGACAGGTATACTGGACGCGCTGGTTGACGCAGCGGTCCAGTAGCCGAATCGCACAGTGGGGGTTGATTGTACGCAAAGCTGGTAGTGAGTCCAGCTTCTTGGTAAGGAGTTCGACCGACTTGCGCTGCTCGTAGTCCCCGAAGCCCACGGGAGTCCCAAGTATCACCAGTCCGCCCTGCACTAGCGTATATGCAGCGTCTTGGAGCCACTCCTTAGAGACTATCTTGCCTTTGTCGGGGTTCAACTGCAGTCAGTCCTCCTCGAAGGTCTCGTCCACGATCCTCGCCACCGCGTTCGCCTGCTCTAGCGGGACAGCAACATACGTGTCGTCGTGAATAGCGAAAACTGCACATAGCGGCTCTCGGTCTCTAGGCATGGCGCGGCGAACAACCTCCCTAACACGCTCGTCTAGCTTAACGGGCGTGGGTTGAAAGCCCATGTTGTGGTAGGTGCCTCCTAACAGGTCACCCTGGTGGACACCGGTGTGACTGTACCCGAGCAGTTCTCCAGTGCCTGAGCGCAGCTCCGAACTGAAACTGTGAAAGGAAAAGCCTACATAGCTCCGACAAGCAATCCTTGAGACCACCTAGGATGTTGTCCCGTCTGCTGGTGTTAAACGCGTTTTTCTAGTCAAGGCTAAGCAGTGCTATCGGAGTGTCGCCATCCCCAGCTTGCGGTGCGAGACGAGTCATACGCGCCGCGATCTCCACGCCGCCGCTCACCCCAGTCCCCAGCTGTAGCGGGGAAAGGTATTCCCCCGCCTTCGCCGCGGTGGCTCGAGTGACAGTGCGTGCAAACGCTCGGTACCAGTCTTCTCCGATACCGAGCGGGCGATGGCCTCCATTGGGCTTGTCTACCAAAACTGCACGGCTAATGGCCTACAAGTATGCGACGTGACGGCTAACCGTCCCTGCGCAAAAGCCATTACCCATATCACGGAAAGCTTCGAGCAACTCCGTGCGGTCTGCGTCATGTGATGACAAAACAAGCGCCTTTATAACACTATTGGTCCACCCAGTGAAGCTCCCAGCAGCAGAGCTGACGTCGATTCGCTGAAAGCCCTCCAACACGTTCTCGAGAGTTAACTCGAGGCCTGGGGGAAGGCTGTCCATGTCGCCCCAGGGCAGCGACTCGGCGTCTTCTGTCCTCTCGGGGTGTAGATCTTTAATAAGACCTTTCGCCTCGTCGTATGACAATCTCCTGGCCTGCTCCTGACCGGTCTGTAAGCAGTGCAGTTGCTCCAGCCTTCATAGCAAGGCTAAGGCGCCCACGGTCTGCTCGGTTTTCGGCCAAGCGCTTAAACTGCTGTCTTGTAGGAGGCCGACGATTGGCCTCCCGGGCTACGAGTTCAGCCCGTGCGGATTCTTGCACAGCCTGAGCACGTTCCAGAATAATTTCTTCAATATCTTCGAACGCGAATTCTGGAACTGCTCAGCTGAATTGTCAGAAAGATGAAGCCAAATTCAAATTAAATTCCAGAGGGTGAATACAGCAGTAACTTGTCGCAAAAAACGAGTCCACTGGACTACTGTATAGTACTAAGAGACCGAGTAAAGCCTTTATGCCAGTAAATTATGAGTGATTTAAGACTTAGTAGCTTCATTTTTTTCCGAACAGACCTCTGCAAACCTATCAGGGGAATCATCTGTATTCGTGGGATCTAAAGTGTCGTGAGCCGAGTGCTTTTGGCAACTGCTGCCACTGGCAGGCAGGCTTACGGCCAAAGCAAATACCCACTGAGCCCATGATTCTACTACTTTTACACTCTTTCGTAGCGATCAACCTGCTTGATCTAACTAAGTGGCATTTGCTGCATTATTTTAACCCAATCTCCAATAAACCGGAGTCAAGTACTACATCACATAGTCTGAATGCGTATCTTTTAGATGACACGCTTGAGTTGTACGGCAATACGACGGAGTATCTGCCAAGAGAGAGCATGGCAATAACCTGTGAATGGGAAAGTTATGCGTATGTTGGTGTTGTACACGCCATCAAGCACTCAAAAGGGAGGTGCACGGATGGTAGTGCATCAACCGTGACAGGGAGGTCCTGCTCAGGGGGCCCAGGTACTCCAATCAATCCGCAGCCCAAGCAAGATAACATTGGGCGGCCCAATTTGAGCCCCAGCCGTAACAACATATGCGAGTGTCTTATTAATTGCATGGATAAACAGTCTGCATTGCAAAAGCATATGTCCGTACAGCAACATCTCGACTTTTGCACAGCCTCTACAAACATTCACCTAGGAGCAAACTTCACTATTGCCGCTGAGACAGGCCATGCCAGTGTCCCTATACCTATCTCGGTCGTGGGAACTGACAGCGCTAATCACGCTGATACAGAATTGTTGCGGTGGAAGATTGATGAAATGCGACAACGCCAGCCCGCTAAACAGTCAGATCAAAAAGGCAAGCAACACCAGCGGCAGCAGCAGACCCAGCACGAGTTACTGGCAGGTGAATATCAGCACGGAGTCGGCTGTTTATACAATAAAGTATCCGATTCTTTTGCTGTATTTTCTCGGGCAAGACACGACAAATGGAGGTTGGGTTTACATAATCCTACAGGTACTATTCTCCTAGTAGCACATAGCTATGGCCAAAGTCAGGATCAAGATCTGAATCAGAGTCAGGACCAGGGTCAGAGGATACCCCTTGGTGACGCTGCTTTTACTTCGATAGCGGGGCAAGTTGTCTTCTCAATGCTGTATAACTCTCAACCCACTCGCCGACACCATCGGGGCCAAAGCAACAAGCAGCTGCTGTTTGATGCCCAGGTGTTTTCTCTTCCTTTCCCTCTGCCGCCCCCTTCACCATCGTCCACGACTCCCTCAATAAAAATGGACACATCGACGCCTCCTCACAACACTACTTATCGTGAACCACCAGCAGCAGCATCAGCAGCACCAGCAGCACCAGCAGCACCAGCACCAGCACCAAGAGGGCCTCTCCCTGCCTCTGCACTGGTGGCACCTATGAAACCGGTGACAGCAGAACAGCGCCAGGCAGCGAACATCTATCTGTGCCAGCGCCTTCAGATAGCTTTTGGATCTTTGACAACCACTCGCCAAGAGTACCAAGGAAGTAGTACACTCATAAAAAAGCGATATTTTACGGTGGTGACAGACTCGGGTCACAAGAATAGCCCCCTGAGCCTGCGCTACTGGCTGAGCTTCTGCGGCGTAAAGAGCGCAGCCGTGGCACACATTGCAGATTCATCCAAGCTGGTAACTGATACTACACGTCGCGCATTCTGCCCACGTTCCCGGAGCTCCGCCCAGCACACTGTATCTAATGCAAGCACTGCGTGTACTGACGCATGCGGCTACTGTAGCACGAATGATGAGCACGGTGCAAGTACTGCGCGTACTGGCGCATGCGGCTACTGTAGCATGAATGATGGGCAGGATGGGCAAGATGGGCAAGGCAGACGGCCCAGCTGGTTGAAGATATACGACAACTCTCTGCACACATGGGAACCCCAGAGTGGCACAAGTTGCAACCTGCGGAGAGTAGATTGGCACCTACCCCGCCCCAATGTCTCCTACCCGCAGCAGCAGTCCCAGCAGCAAAGGCACGATCGAGATCGCAAGAGGATTGAGTATCGACAGTTTGCGCTGCTCTGCCTTGAGGATGTGCTCGTCGCTCTTGCAGCCAGTGCGGAGAGCAGTCCACTTGCTGAAACCAGCCCCAGATACAGTCGCAGCCGTAGCAGAAGTGCTTGTTATAGAGATAGAAGCACTGATGGCTCAGAAGAGGGACGGGACAGTATTGATCTGGTGTTCGCCACGCAATTAGGTAGCGATCCCATTGTCTTCAACTTCTTGGCACAGATACAGACGAGGCTGTTGGGTCAAGGGGGAGGCTACGCCACCCCCCAATCAGGCATGCACCCGCCGGCTGGAAGGGATATACCCTTGCAGCCCTCACTACAAGCACCTTTTTTTTTAGAGTTGCGGACGCAGTTATACACAGAGCTTGTTGCTGTTTTGCGGGCCTTTTATGCCGTGCCGTTTCCTATCGATGCGAAACATATAGGCAGTGCTTCTATGGAAAAGTGGAGGCAACCGCAAAAGCAGTCGCCCCAATCACCTCTAACACATTCCCCTCCACGAAGCGCCACTGCCAGCATAATAACCCTGCATGTTAACAGTGCGTTCTACCCATTTTCATCCACAACACCAACAAAAGATGTTGTGGACCCTTTGATCGCAATCCCTGACTCCGATGCCAGCTCTGAGCTTGGCCCCGTATCTCATCTACATCATCCTGTTGCTATTGGCGGGGGACTCTATTCTTTCCTGGAAATAGAGCGCTGTCGTCTCCAGATCTTCGAGGAAATCCTAGGGCGCTGGCTCCGACACCATAACCGCCAGCAGCAGCAACGGCAGCAGCAAGAGGCAGGTGGTTCCCCCTCCGATAACAGTTTCAGTGCTGGAGAGCAGACACAAGCCCAACGAAGTCGGGTGAAGGGCCGCGGAAAAGGCAAGCGTGCATTTCCATCTATCAGGAAGCTACTGATCGACCTATTGCTTGTCTTCGACACTGATCAGCACCGAGCGCACACGTGGCGACAACGCCTCGCAGCGCTAGAAGAGCGTCTGATGATGAGGGATCTTGAAAATATGCCCGACCTTCTTGTCAGAGATGTTGCGTTGGGTGTGGGCACAGGTTCACAGGTACCATCGCATGCAAATCGTGATGAACATGAAGCCCCCACTCTTGGTGGTGGTGGTGGTGGTGCAAGTGAGAGTGTTGTGAATGCGTCGACTGTCACTCCTCTCCAAGTGTGTGCTCACTTTCTGACTGGTTTGCTCAGCCCCCAAGATCACGCACACGTCGAGGCGGTGAGTCGGGGTACTACCTGTTCAGATAGAACACCGGTACTTTTCAGCGTTGAAAGAAATAATAGCAGTGAAGACATTAGAGAGGAGGCGGGTGCAACGAAAGTGTTTGATCTGGCGTGGACACTAGCCCGCTGGCGGCATTACATCGACTCCCAGCTGGAGGCCGCAATCTTACAGCATCTTTTCAACTTTCCGCCCTCCTCACCGTCCCCAGCAAACGGACATGTATCACCGCAGAAGAAACCACAGGTCTCCGTCGCCTCCTCATCTTCAAGTGATACATGCGACCAAGCAGAAGACAGGTGTAACGATGTTGATGATGATGATAATGACGATGAAGATGTTGGTGTTGATCCTGATAGGAACAACCACAACCTCCAGCAGATAAGGCCTGATGAATTAGACTTCGTGTGTAGCGCAGGCAAGCACAACGACAAGCAGCAGTCAGGGGTACTGCAGCACCAGCAGACCTTCCTCTGCAGCAGTAGAGCAGCCCGTCTGGAACTCGCGGACCTTCTGCGCAGGGTCTACGGCTCTTCCAAAGGCACTGTTCATTCCCAGCTTGTTCCTCACACAGCAACACCGTTTCCCGGGACAACTGCACCAGCTCTCCCGACAGCAGCCCTGCGCACCCAACTGAGGAGGTAGCACACCTTGCGGGCAAGCATGTGCTCAGCCTTGCGAATGTGATTGCATCCTTTGAAAGCACCCATAATAGGTCCGTTAATGGACAACAAGGTGGTGTTGGGTCTGCTGCTGACGGAGCTACGCGCGGACCGATATACGGGCTGCGTCCCCTGAGCAGCATCGTGGTGGATGGTGAGTCCCACGTGTTAATATTCGTCTTACCGGAGCACGCTCGCATGGCGCAGGCGCTGGTGGTGGATCGGTGGGAGAACCACTGTGTGAGCCAGACCTGCCAGCTTTTTATTCGCTACACCATCATTCCTATTCCTACGGATTTCGAGTCTGTTTCATCGACCACTCTCAGCTCCAGCTGCAAACAAAACAGCAGTAGCAGCAGCAATGATGCACGCATGCGCCGCAAGTGTCTTGCACACATGACGCACAAGCTCTTCGCCAAGCCTCCGCTGCGTTCCGTGCTACGGGCCGCAGAGGAAAAGGTTCAGCAGCTGGCCACGGGAAGGGACCTCGTTTTTATGTTGGTGGTTGAGGCGCTACTGTCATTCCCGCAGCCTGAGAGGTTCAGCGAGGAGGACGAGCAGCTACACTTTGAGACTTACGTTCATGGCATCGCCACCGCTGGCTGCAACAACAACAACAACAACAACAACAACAACAACAACAACAACAACAACAACAACATCAACAACAACAACAACAACATCAGCAACATCAGCAACAACAACATCAACAACAGCAACAACAACAACAACAGCAACAACAACAACAACAACAGCAACAACAGCAACAACAACAACAACAACAACAACAACATCAGCAACAACAACAACATCAACAACAACAACAACAACAACAACAACATCAGCAACAACACAGCAACAACAACAACAACAACAACAACAACAACAACAGCAGCAGCAGCTAAGGCAGCAACATCCGACCAAGACCGAGTTCGAGACCCCACCGAGAGTGCGCCGCATGTCACAGCGAGGTTCCGGAGGCAATCCAAACCTGCGTCAAGAGTACTTACATGTCTCGCAGGGGGTGCTTCTCCCATCCCTTACGGTGCGGCTCATGTCGCAGCGCCTTGACGCAAGCATCATGGTGGCTGCATCCCCCTCACCTGCTACTTCTCTTACTGCCCCGCCTTCTGCCTCTCCTGCTGCCTCTCCTGCTACTAGGGTACAACTCCACGGCGCAGGGCCCACGTCCGCAGAGTGCTCCTCAACAGCGGCCTCGTCTGCATGGAGAGGAGTTCTGCCCATATAACCCAGAGCGTGCTCTACGGCTCCTCCCACCCATTCACAACACGCACGAAGAGTGGACACAACACTCTCCGCATGCGTCAGCAATGGTTTGGAATTTCGACGCCATGGTCGGGATCGGCGCGCATGTGCTGCGGCTCCTGCGCGGTTGTGCGGAATAATCCCATGTTCCCTGCAGCGAGCGAATCCGACACGCTGGCTACTGCAGCACCAGCTCACGCAGCTGTTCCAGCGCCAGCAGCAGTATTGGGATGCGAATCCGGAGCAGTGGGTTGATGTCGGCCATCCATATCTGGAGCCGGATAATAATTTGGAGGCGGATCCCGATGACGGATCGATTACCGGAACTTTTGTGGATGTGTTCCGCCTGGACTGCGACCATCGAGTATTCCATACGCCGCTTGCGTCCCTCATACTATCCGAGGCGATGCGTATGGCCGTAATAAGTACTACTTCTTCCCTCTTCGTCGTTGAATATTTCCGCCGGAAAGAATAGTCACGTCGCAAAGGCTGGCATTGATGAGCCATTGTGTGCCTCCGAGCATCACTGGGCTAGCGCTGGGGCTGGGGCGAGTGCTCCGGAACTTCATTTCGCGACGTTGCCGACTGCCTTGCAATCCCTAAGCCGAGAGCTGTTTTGTTCTGGAGGACGATGTGAAAGCGCGACTGTGCTTAGTGTACCACTGGATTGTACAGGCACGCCGAGATGGCCAGAGCCGTGACCAGCATTCGTCGCCAGTGAAAGTAGAGCCACCCACGACTGCGAGCATGTCAGCGTATGGTGTTTCATCCCCGAGCCTCAAGAGCAAAGACCGCAGAAGCCTCCTCCTCCTCCTGCTGTACCTCCTGCAGCTGCTGCTACTGCTCCACACAGAGAGAGCGAGTCTCCCGACAACGATGAATTAGATCTGAAAATGCTGACGTCTGATTTTAATGTAATTTCTGCACACCTATCTAGAGGAAGGGGATTATCTCCCGTCCTTCGTCTGGTAGTGTCGGTAAAGGAAGGGGGTTGCCCGGCAGCTTGGACTTGCAGTTTCCTGCCCTGTTCATTCCCTACCTCTTGCCGAACCTTCCCATAATAGAGCAGCATTGGAATGAAGGTGTTGCTGAAGCTGAAGCCGACGACGCGGACGCGGACGTCGATAGCAATCGCCACCGCCAGCAGTCGCATCAGAAGATCTGAGAAGAATTGTACAATTGAGTTTGAGCATTTAGACGTACGCGCCTTAACACACTGAAAATGGCTTCCACCCCTAAATAATTATTTTCGTTTTAAACATGCATGCATACACGCACGCTAAACTTTAACAGCTTACATGATGCAATTATTATTTATTATTGCAATATTCCCTCCTCCCCCCGCCTTTTTGTTTTCCTTAGACCTGGCTGCTGTCGATGCAGACGATGTTCGACAAGCGGGCGACTGGTTCTCCTTCACTGTGACGGTGGTGGTGGGGTGGTGCAAGTGCTGGAATGTGGATGCGTGCACACCTTCGCCACCGGTCTCAGCCACAAAGTTGCAGAGGTGAGAAAGTAGGTGTGAGGACGGATGGATGGAAATATCTCAGACGAGTAGGATAGAATGTCTCGGACGAGTGAGAATGACGGTGCTGAATAGATGCACTTCTAGAATGACGGTGGTGGTGACAATGCCACAAAGAAACCGTAATTCACAGGATTAACGTCCCCGTTTCAATTGTGTAGCAGGCTGATACATTATTTGACTGGAACAAATAAGCATTGTATTTCATTCCCCCCCCCCCCCCCTCCCCCTTTTTGTCCATATCCCTCTCACTTTAATAATAATTATTTCCTTAACATCGTATATTAATTATTATCTATATATATTGCATGTATATATGTATGTTATGTATGTGTGTATGTATGTATGTATGTATGTATAGTATGTTATGTATGTATGTATGTATGTATGTATGTATGTATGTATGTATGTATGTATGTATGTATGTATGTATGTATGTATGTATGTATGTATGCATGCATGTCTGTGTGTTCACTGCACAATTATTTCCAGCTCGGTAAGTTTGTTCGTCTACAGAATTTTGCTATTGTCGACAGAGAGCTGCTGCTGTCCACACTTCTCCTGCGGCATTTCAGAACCTCCTTTTAGAAGCGAGCTCCAGGCAGTCTTTGACATGGCTTCTGGCACAGATGGTCCCACTGGCG